>SJYC01146139.1:0-20071 GCA_006408675.1 Madoqua kirkii | reverse complement strand
GACAATATACAGCCTTGACACACTCTTTTCCCAATTTGGAACTGGTTTGTTGTTCCATGTCCAGTTCTAACTGTTGCTTCTTGACATGCATACAGATTTCTCAGGAGGCAGGTCAGGTGGTTTGGTATTGCCATCTCTTTAAGTACTTTGCACAGTTTGTTGTGATCCACACAGACAAAGGCTTTGGCATAGTCAACAAAGCAGAAGCAGATGCGTTTCTGGAACTCTTTTGCTGTTTCAGTGATCCAATGGATGTTGACAATTTGACCTCTGGTTCTTCTGCCTTTTCTAAATCCAGCTTGAACATCTGGAACATCTGGAAGTTCATGTACTGTTGAAGACTGACTTGGAGAATTTTGCTCATTACTAGTGTGTGAGACATGTGAGATGAGTGTAATTGTGCGGTAGTTTGAGCATTTTTGGCATTGCCTTTCTTTGGGATTGGAATGAAAACTGACATTTCCAGTCCTGTGGCCACTGCTGAGTTTTCCAAATTTGCTGGCATATTGAGTGCAGCATTTTCACAGCATCATCTTTTAGGATTTGGAAGAGCTCAACTGGAATTCCATGACTTCCATTAGCTTTGTTCATAGTGGTGCTTCTTAAGGCCCACTTGACTTTACATTCCAGGATGTTTGGCTCTAGGTGAGTGAGCACACCATCGTGGTTATCTGATATGATTAACAAAGTTGTTAAAGTTACAAATTAAAAGAATGGGATCTTGAGTCTTCCAATAAGACTCTTTGAAAGAAAGTAAGGTATACATACCAAACTTGATATCACAATTATCCTTTTCCCAAATGGTCAAAACAATATGGTTTATCTCACATGATCAGCTTCGAAGGTGACTTTGACACTTCTCTCATTGAAGAGTAGTTTCCATGTCTTCTTCATCTGTAGTAGGTAGACTTGTGACAGAAATAACACTCTGACTTCCAAGGCAAAATCACCAGCATATTCATTCTAGAAATTTTCACCCACTATGTAAATAGTCTGACTTACAACCACCATGCCGGGAGCAACTTAAAATCAACCCACGTAAGGAGGCCGCATGGAAAGGCCTCGTGACTCCATGAAAAGAGAGAGATGCCTTGCCAATCTCAAACTGTTCAGATCTCCAGTGTATCAGCTCTAACCAGTTGACTGCAATTGGGTAAGACTTTGTCCTAAGCCACCATTGCCCAGCCAAACTTTACTCAAATTCCTGACCCAACAGATATCATGAGAGATAATAAAGCAATTGCTGTGGTTTTAACTCTTTAAGTTTTAGGATGATTTGTTGCATAGCAACAGATAAGCAGAACATTTGAGTTTGACATCTTTCCTTCAGCCAGCCTGTTTCCTGCCTGGTTCTAAGTCTTCAGTGGCCTCCCTTCTACTCTTACCTACTCAAGACTTTGCCCTCATAATCTTCTTCAGCAGGATTATGAACAGTCCTCTTGGTGTGTAAGTAAGTTGAGTCAATCCTCTTTCTTTGTTTTGAGATTTAGGAGAGTTTGGCTAATGTTGGCATTATCCTCAACGGCTCTTCTAGTTCTGAATCAATTGTGCCTTTGCTGGGTTGACTGAGAGATGAGAAGACCACATACAAAAGATATGCTAGAAATGGGACAAGACGTATGAAATGTGACGTTGGTTTCAAGGAACTTACAATCTATTTAGTGTTTCTAAAATGTCAATGGTGAACGCTCTGTTTAGAAAACTCCACATGGCTCTAGGTAGAATGATCATTTCATTTGTCACCCAAATCAGTAGTGCTGAAAGTGAAAGGGGTCACTATTACTAGCTGCCTGAAAACCCAGGCATACATTTAGGAGGATTCTGGGAAAGCAGCACATATGTCCTCACAGCTGTGGAGCCTCTTGAAGGAGAGGCATGATATCTCTTATTCACTGTGCTCAGCCAAACCTCAGCTTCATTGAAGCCAACTTTCTTGGCACTCTGTGCCTACCCCAATGGACCCGCTCTGCCCCCTCCTCTGCTGTTCTGTATTCACTATCTATCCTTCCTGACGAGGACAACCCCTCCAAATACATGCCAGTTTCTACCGACTCTCTCTTACCCACTCACGATTTTGCCTCTGTAATTCTCTCTTTGTATCCCTGGTTTGATTAGTGTTTCCCTATCATTTCCTCAGCCTACGAACGTGCTGTTATATCTCCCATCTTTAAAAAAGCCTCTCTTGACTCCATTTTCCCCTTCAGTTATGACCCTAATTCCCTTCTTCCTTTCACACAAATTATTTGAAAGAATATTCAGTCTCTAATTTCTCTCCTTTTATTCTATTTTCAACCCACTTCAGAAAGGATTTTGCCTCCACCAGTCCATCAGAACTGCTGTGGCAGCTGACGCCCGCTACATCTAGTGGCCATGTCTCATCCTTCCAGCAGCATTTGACAAAGGGGCTCTCAAGGATTTCTCTAAAAAACCTCTTCATTTGACTTCCGTATCACTGCACTCACCTGGCTTGATTCCTACCTCTGGCCACGCTTTCAGAATCCTCTTTGCAGGGCCACGCAATCCCCGCCTTCCCGTGCTGAAGGTTCCAATGCCCCAAGTTTCGTCCTTGGGTCTGACAGCTTTTTGGCTGCACTCGCTCCTTAGGGGATTTTATCCAGCCTCAGAGTTTTAAACTCTCTCTACACCTGACGGTTGTACCCCTAACCTGAACCTCTTTCCAGAGCTCCAGTCTTGATGATCTGGTTGTTTACGCTGTATCTCCACTTGGATGCCTAACAGGCACTTCAAACTGAACGTGTCCAAAGGTAAACACTTGCTGTTTACCTTAACACTCTTCCTTCCTTAGCCTTGCCAGCAGATAAATGGCAACTCCGTTTTTTGACAATAAAAGTGGTGTCATCTTTGACTTTCTTCATAGCTGAACTGTCAGCAAATCCTGTCTGTTCTACCTCCAGCATGTTTCCAGAATTAGACTATCATTATTTCTCAAGCTCCTAACTTGTCTTCCTGTTGCTGAGTTTGCTTTTTGTTGGTCTATTCTTAACACTGCAACCAGACTTGATTTGTTAAGTCCTAAGTCAGATTATGTCACTTCTTGACTTAAAACGTGTATCTCGCCGAGAGTAAAGATGAAAGCATTCCTTTCCCCATCCCCTCTTTGACTTCTCTTTCTCTCCCTTTCATTCACTCTACCCTAGCTCACGGCACATTGCTGTCCTTCAAACAAACCAGGCATGTATATTTGTTCACTCTGCTCCATCTCCATAGGAGACAGACATCCCCCATAGACACCTTAATGGACATCTCCACTTCCCTCAGAAGTAGTCCAGAGATTTCCCTGTGGTCCAGTGGTTAAGACTCCACACTTCTGATGCAGGGGATGGGTTTTGATTCCTGGTTGGGAAACTAAGATCCCTCACACTGTGGGGCAAATAAGCCTGCACGCCACAGCTAAAGAGCTCATTGCTCTGCAATGAAGACCCAGCGGAGCCAAAATAAAAATAAATAAATAAAGTAATGCAAAGGTCATCATGTTAGATGACCTTCCTTGGTCACTGTGGTGGCCAGCCTCCAGCATGGCCCCGGTGATTTTCGCACCCTGATATCCACACCCTTGTGACCCCTCCCACATTACACCAGGGTTGGTTTGTGTGATGGCAGAAGTAACCATGTGCCGCTTGAGATTAGGTGATCAAGGCCTGCCGCTTCCGTCTTGAGCGTGTGATCTCCTCCTTGAATCGTTCTCTCTGTGTTTGAGAAAGCAAGCCACTATGGGCATGAGCAGTCCTATGGAGAGGCAAGGAACCAAGGCCTCTTGCCAACAGCCACGCGAGCTGAGCATGAAAGCTCATAGTCCACATCTTGTTTGCAAGTTAGAGATCCTGAGCCAGAACCATTCCTGTTAAGTCATTCTTGACTTCCCAACTTTAGAAGTGTGTGAAATAGTGTTTATGACTTCAGCTGTTAAGTGTTGGAGTAGTTTGTCTTACAGCAATAAATAATCCAGACACACTGTATCCAAAATCATCCCCTGACATTACGTTGACTTTTCTGCTTTGTGTTTTCTTCTTAGCATTAATTATGCTATCTACCTTGTTTTGGTCTTCCTCCTTAACTAGGATGTAAACTTCTGAAGGGCAGGTATTTTCGTCTGTTTTGCTCACTGTCATGTCCCTAGCACTTAGAACAGTCTGACAGATAGCTTGCACTCAACAAGTATTTGTTAAGTAAGTGCCTAAGTAAATGAATGAACCTGATTCCAGCCTTCTGTGTGAAAATTCTCCTACATAAATTTGCTTATAATTCTAATCTTGTTCTCCAAGAATCTCTTTTATTCCAAAGCCTGTGGGGTCACTTCTGCTACAACATAATATATGTGCTCCTAAAAATCACCTCATTATGCAAATGCCATATAATAAAAACCACATGGGGGAAATGGGGTTAGAGGTCACAAAACTTAAATACACTCTAACTTTGTCAGCACAGCAACAAAGAGCACAAGAACCTAATAAAAGGGCAGCACAATGTATGCTATTAAATGGTTAAGAAATACATGCATATTATAATAAATAAGGCACATACCTTGAAACAGACTTGAATTTTGCACATGAAAGTGGGTGTCAGAAGGGGTGCAGTTTATGAATTGTCGGGGGTGGAAAGGGGTTATCTAAAATTGGAAAGAAAGGTGTAACATAGTTTGTGAGCTTGGCTAGGTGGTAGAGATTTGAGGGATGTGCTTGTATACATTCTGCGTATTCCTACCTTGCTTAGTGCAGTTAAGAGCATTTTTGTCCATTCGCCTAGTGTTTCTAAGGGTAAGATGCAAATCCAAGATTTGCATTGTGCTCAAATTTCTCTTTAATATATGAACCAGGTCGGAACAAATTCATGTTTTCAAATAAGCCTTAGAGCAAAACTGACTGTATCTTTGTTTATATAATTTGCTAAGGCCATAATGGTCTTCTTTCTCCTTTTTGCCTGGCCAATTCCATCTTTACTTCAAGGTTTATTTTTCATCCTTATGACCTACAATAGACTATCTTTTTTTGAACATTCTTATGCTTCCCTCTCACTTTTATTTTATTATCTTCTTGAAACTTCACATCAGTTCACTCCACTTGTGATTAGGTCTCTCTAACTAGCTATAAATTACTTAAAGGCTGGGGTAGCCCCAGCTCATTGCAGCTCTTTCTCATCTTCCAGTACTCATCCTA
Organism: Madoqua kirkii; assembly: GCA_006408675.1. NCBI lineage: Eukaryota > Metazoa > Chordata > Mammalia > Artiodactyla > Bovidae > Madoqua > Madoqua kirkii. The sequence continues at coordinate 14,897 of SJYC01146139.1, read as the reverse complement.
GGACTGTGCCTTACATTTGATGGCTATTGAAAATTATTTGCAGATTTAATTTTGATCCTGAGGCGGGATTAGGTGAGGCCTTTCGTCTCAGCTTAACCCCTAATGTTAACAGCAGGGTCTTTCAGGGAGAAACTCAGACCAGAAACCAAAATCTCAGAGTCGAGATGAATGCAGTGCTGAGATGATGGGCCCCAGAAGGGGCTGTGCTCACCGACTGCAGTCTGCTGGGTTAACCAGGATTTGACCCTAGAATGAACGAAGTGTGACGAAAAGAAGGATGATATTGATTCAGAATTTAAAATTCCTTGCCTGGAAGGAAAGTAGCTCTTAGTATTATCAGTAGTCCTTAGTATCTAGTTCACCATAACAGCCTAAATTAATAGTTCCTGAAAAGTCAAGGGTGCGCTGACATTACATCTCTCTCCAAAGATAGCAGAGAAAGCCACAAAATGGGGGATAGAGCAATCTCGGCACCAAAGGCTATGGTTTGCGAAAGGGAGTGGGGTGACTTTGGGGCTTTACTGATGGGGCATCAATTTGTGAAGCAAAAATGGGTCAGGTCACATCATTGCTCATTCCAGGAGGCATCATTCAGATGGCAGTCTCTGTGAACCTCCTGTGTGCCAACTTCAAATGAGTCTCTAAAAAGGAGACTGACAACCTACTCGCTTCCAGATGTATATCAGGTATGTGGGGCTCAGGGGGCCACGGCTGTTGTAGATAGAATAATGCTGGAACTCGCTCTACGGATCTAATTAGGCTTTATGGCAAAACAAACAAAACCCTGCATTATTAGCTCAAAAATAAGAGCTCAAGTTCCAGTTACTTTACATGTGTCTTACGTATTCATCAGCAAAAGCTAAAATCCCTTCTTCACTTTCTACAACTCAAAAGATTATTTATTTTTGGAGATTCACCCTCCCATCAACAACAACAATAAAAAGAGCTTAAGAAGAGGTGGCAAGAATACACAGAGGGACTATACAAAAATGACCTTATATACAAAAATGAACTATACTTAATGACGCAGATAACTGCAATGGTGTGGCCACTCACCTAGAGCCAGACATCCTGGAGTGTGAAGTCATCCTTAGGAAGCCTTACTATGAACAAAGCTAGTGGAGGTGATGGAATTCCAGCTAAACTGTTTCAAATCCTAAAAGATAATGCTGTTAAAGTGCTGTACTCAATATGTCAGCAAATTTGGAAAACTCAGCAGTGGCCACAGGACTGGAAAAGGTCAGTTTTCATTCCAATCCCAAGGAAGGGCAATGCCAAAGAATGTTCAGACTATCGTACAATTGTAGTTCTTTCACACGTTAACAAGATAATGCTCAAAAGCCTTCAAGTTAGGTTGCAACAGTATGTGAACCAAGAACTTCCAGATATACAACCTGGGTTTAGGAAAGGCAGAGGAACAAGAGATCAAATTGCCAACATTTGTTGGATCCCAGCGAAAGCAAGGGAGTTCCAGAAAACTATCTACTTCTGCTTCACTGACCACACGAAAGACTTTGGTGGATCACAACAAACTGTGGAAAATTCTTAAAGAGATGGGAATAGCAGATCACCTAACCTGCCTCCTGTGCAACTTGTATGCAGGTCAAGAAGCAACAGTTAGAACCAGACATGGAACAACAGATTAGTTTAAAATTGGGAAAGGGGTATGACAAGGCTGTATATTGTCACCCTGTTTATTTAACTTATATGCAAAATATATCATATGAAATGCCAGGCTGGATAAATTATGAGCTGGAATCAAGATTGCCAGGAGAAACATCAACAACCTCAGATACACAAATGATGTAACTCTTAGTAGAAAGTGAAGAGAAACTAAAGAGCCTCTTGATGAAAGTGAAAGAGGAGAGTGGAAAAGCTGGCTTGAAACTCAGCATTCAAATATAAAGATCATGGCATCTGGTTCCATTACTTCATGGCAAATAGAAACATGGAGAAACAATGGAAACAGTGGCAGATTTTATTTTCTTGGGCTCCCAAATCACTGTGGACAGTAACTGCTGCCATGAAATTAAAAGATACTTGGAAGAATAGTTATGACAAACCTAGACAGCATATTAAAAAGCAGACACATCACTTTGCTGACAAAGGTCCATAGAGTCAAAGCTATGGAGCAAGGAGATCAAACCAGTTAATTCTAAAGGAAATCAAACCTGAATACTCATTGGAAGGGCTCATGCTGAAGCTAAAACCCCAATACTTTAATCACGTGATGCAAAGACCTGACTCACTGGAAAAGACCCTGATGCTGGGACAGACAGGGCAGAAGGAGAAGGAGAGGCAGAGGATGAGATGGTTGGATAGCATTACCCATTCAATGGACAAAAATTTGAGCTAACTCCTGGAGAAGGAAATGACACCGCACTCCAGAGTTCTTGCTTGAAGAATCCCATAGCAGGGGAGCCTGGTGGGCCTCTGAGGTCCATGTGGTTGCAGAACTGGGCACGACTGAGTGACTGACGCTTGCACTTTCACCAGGAGATAATGAAGGACAGGGGACTGGCGTGCTGTAGTCCACGGGGCTGCAAAGAGTCATTCCTGACTTAAGGACTGAACAAGAACCACACCAGCAACACAACCCTCCCATCATTTCTGTAAGGGCCCCAGAGCCCTGGCATTCCCCTGATACAGGAGAGGAAAAACTGTTTTCCCTCTCCCCATTTTAGGTTCACTGGCTGGGGCCCTGTACATTAGATTGATAAAGGACAGATTAACAAGAGAAAACAAACGCAAGTTTATTACCATGTGAATGGTACATGAACAGAAGAGCCCTCAATGATGAGTAACTCAAATTAGTGGTTAGAACCTGGGCTTATATAGTATCTTCAAAGTAAATTTTGGAGAAGTGACAAGACAAAGGAAAAGGACTTTGAGCTTCTAAGGGAGCAGTTGGAGTGATGGTGGATATTAATATATGGATGAACTAATGGGGAATAGGAGTTGTTTCAGTAAAGTTTGCAACGTAGATCCCTCTGGTGACATTTCTGGGCTAATGAGGGTCCAGTTCAGTTCAGTTCACTTCAGTCACTCAGTCGTGTCTGACTCTTTGCGACCCCATGAATCGCAGCACACCAGGCCTCCCTGTCCATCACCAACTCCCGGAGTTCACACAGACTCACGTCCATTGAGTCAGTGATGCCATCCAGCCATCTCATCCTCTGTCGTCCCCTTCTGTCTGCAATCCCTCCCAGCATCAGAGTCTTTTTCAGTGAGTCAACTCTTCTCATGAGGTGGCCAAAGTACTGGAGTTTCAGCTTTAGCATCATTCTTTCCAAAGAAATCCCAAGGTTGACCTCCTTCAGAATGGACTGGTTGGATCTCCTTGCAGTCCAAGGGACTCTCAAGAGTCTTCTCCAACACCACAGTTCAAAAGCATCAATTCTTCAACACTCACCTTTCTTCACAGTCCAACTCTCACATCCATACATGACCACAGGAAAAACCATAGCCTTGACTAGACGTACCTTAGTCGGCAAAGTAAAGTCTCTGCTTTTGAACATGCTATCTAGGTTGGTCATAACTTTTCTTCCAAAAAGTAAGCATCTTTTAATTTCATGGCTGCAATCACCATCTGCATTGATTTTGGAGCCCCCCAAAATAAAATCTGACACTGTTTCCATTGTTTCCCATCTATTTCCCATGAAGTGATGGAACCGGATGCCATGATCTTTGTTTTCTGAATGTTGAGCTTTAAGCCAAATTTTCACTCTCCTCTTTTGCTTTTATCTAGAGGCTTTTGAGTTCCTCTTCACTTTCTGCCATAACAGTGGTGTCATCTGCATTTGTGTGGTTACTGATATTTCTCCCGGCAATCTTGATTCCAGCTTGTGTTTCTTCCAGTCCAGCATTTCTCATGATGTACTCTGCATAGAAGTTAAATAAGCAGGGTGACAATATACAGCCTTGATGCACTCCTTTTCCTATTTGGAACCAGTCTGTTGTTCCATGTCCAGTTCTAACTGTTGCTTCTTGACCTGCATACAGATTTCTCAAGAGGCAGGTCAGGTGGTCTGGTATTCCCATCTCTTGAAGAATTTTCCATAGTTTATTGTGATCCACACAGTCAAAGGCTTTGGCATAGTCAATAAAGCAGAAATAGATGTTTTTCTGGAACTCTCTTGCTTTTTCCATGATCCAGTGGATGTTGGCAATTTGATCTCTGGTTCCTCTGCCTTTTCTAAAACGATTTTAAACATCTGGGAGTTCACAGTTCACGTATTGCTGAAGCCTGGCTTGGAGAATTTTGAGCATTATTTTACTAGCGTGTGAGATGAGTGCAATTGTGTGGTAGTTTGAGCATTCTTTGGCATTGCTTTTCTTTGGGATTGGAATGAACACTGACCTTTTCCAGTGCTGTGGCCACTGCTGAGTTTTCCAAATTTGCTGGCATATTGAGTGCAGCACTTTCACAACATCATCTTTCAGGATTTTGAAACACGTCAACTGGGATTCCATCACCTCTACTAGCTTTGTTTGTAGTGATGTTTTCTAAGGCCCACTTGACTTCACATTCCAGGATGTCTGGCTCTAGATGAGTGATCACATCATCATGAATATCTGGGTCGTGAAGATCTTTTTTGTACAGTTCTTCTGTGTATTCCTGCCACCTCTTCTTAATATCTTCTGCTTCTGTTAGGTCCAGACCATTTCTGTCCTTTATCGAGACCATCTTTGCATGAAATGTTCCCTTGGTATCTCTGATTTTCTTGAAGAGATCTCTAGTCTTTCCCATTCTATTGTTTTTCTCTATTTCTTTGCACTGATTGCTGAAGAAGGCTTTCTTATCTCTTCTTGTTATTCTTTGGAACTCTGCATTCAGATGCTTATATCTTTCCTTTTCTCCTTTGCTTTTTGCTTCTCTTTTTTTCACAGCTATTTGTAAGGCCTCCCCAGACAGCCATTTTGCTTTTTTGCATTTCTTTTCCATGGAAATGGTCCAGAGTTGTGATTTACCTCTGTCCTTCTTGAACAGGGAATGGGGACACCTTTACAAATTTATGTTCTGATTCTGGGCAATTAGAGGGAGGGCAGAGAGCTTTTTTGTGTCTGTTTCTCCTCAGTTGCCTTCAGCTCAAAATCATTCTTATGCTAAAGTGGCATATTTGGGGGCAGTTCATTCTGCTACCCTCATAGCTCTATGAGTAGGCTCCCAGCTCGCCATCCTAGGTCACCACTGCAGTAACTTAATTCCACTTTATTGAACTTCTTTGAGGACTGTGAGCCATCACCTAGTACCAGCTGCCTTGATCACACAGGATTCTGACTCTGGAAGGTGATGTCACCCTCTGCACCCATACTCATGTATACCGGCGGTAGTCAGTCTGTGATGATCAGATCATGTCAAAAGACACGTGAACAGGCAGGAGGAAGGCGAGAACCCCTGAGGCTCACCACAGTCCTCCTGATGGCCATGTGTGTGGACTAGGGGGTGCTAGGACACAGCTGCTGTTGCAGTGGCTGGCCTCTGCCAAGTGTTGAGAATAACGAGTGTGCCTCTATTCCGGTCCTCTGTTGCTGAGAATTGAGAACTAATTATAAATATGCTCATTGGTAGTTTATCCCAAACCTAATATTTGTTCTCTTCTCTGCCCTATAGTAATCTGGGGAGTGGGAGTGGAGGATTTTCTGAGATAAATGGGCGGGGAGGAGTCAGGAGGAAACTGTGGAAAAGCTGATTTTCCAGTTTGGCTGGCCAATAGATTGCCAGCCCCAGCTACTCTCCCCTCCTCCCAAAATTTGACTGCCCATAGATCAGAAATTACACTGTTACTCATTTCATTGGAGGGAACTGACTGGTTTGGTGGAGGAAGACTGTCAAACAAACCCTCAGCAATTGTTTATAAATTCATTTAGATTGCTTGAGTGCATAGGAGTCATGATGATCTTTACAGAAGGTGACGAAATTGTATACTAGGATTAAAACAACCACATGAATAAAGCTGTTTATAAGCAGACACCAACAAAGGTGCTCTTTTTCCCCAGCCTATGGGAGAAAAAAAATTATAATTGTAAACATTTAACCTTTATTCCTTTGTAACTTTCCACAGATTGAGAACATAGGGTGTTGCCTGAACAACAGCAACAAAATTTTTCAATCTAAGAACAGAGTTTTGAATTGAGATAATCATGAGGGTTTTGAATGTTCATCCCCGCCTAGGAACTGCTTTCAGCTATAGGACAGGCAGCAGCCCCAAGTGGCTCACTTTGCTGTTGCTTTGTTTGCACTGAAGACAGCAGAGGAGAGTAGATGTCGCCCGTGTTGCCCTGGAGGAGTAATGAGACTCAGCGTGTCCTCTGCCGTGTCCTTCGGTCCGCCCTGCGCAGGCCTTGAGACCTCTCCTTTCTCCTGTCAAAAGAACTGCATTAACCAGCTCGAGGTGCCATCACTAAATACTAATGCATGAGTGGCTTAGACAAATGTATTTTCTCACAGTTCTGAAGACTGAGAAGTCCCAGATCAAGGTCCAGCAGGGTCGGTTTCTGATAAAGACTCTCTTCCTGGCTGCCTTCTCCCTGTGTCCTCACAGGGTGGGGAGAGAGAATAAGCTCTCTGGTGTCTCCTGTTACATAAACTTATCAGGGTCCCACCCTTATGACTTCATTTAACCTTAATTACTTTATTACTCCAAATGCAGTCACACTGAGAGGTAGGGCTTCAAGATATGAATTTAGAGGGGTACAATTTGACTCATAGCATTCCACTCCTAGCCCCCCAGATTCATGTCTTATGGCCTGCAAAATACATTAACTCCATCCCAACAGCCCCCAAAGTCAGCTTGTTCCAGTATCAACTCTGAAGTTTAAAGTCTCAGGTAAATGTCATCGAAAGCAGGTATACATGATGCCTGAGGGGTAAAATCATCCTAAGGCAGAATTCTTCAGCTGTATCCTGGTGCGTGCGTGCTATGTAGCTTCAGCGCCTCTGACTCGGTGCGACCCTGTCGACTATAGCCCACCAGGCGCCTGTCCATGGGGATTCCCCAGGCAAGAATACTGGAATGCATCGCTGTTCCCTTCTCCAGGGGAACTACCTGACCCAGAGATCAAACCTGCATCTCTTATGTCTCCTGCATTGGCAGGCGGGTTCTTTACCCTTAGTGCCCCCAAACCAGAAATAATGATGCGCTTCCAAACTACAGTGGTGGGCAGGCATAGGATAGACATTCCCATTCCAAATGGGAGGAATCCAAAGGAAGAAATGGTTGGTGGGTCCCAAGCAAGGTAACGTCCATTAGCTCTTAAGGTTTGCAGTAACCCACTTTTGCTCAGTGCCCTGTCTGCTAGACCCACTGGGCTGGCTGTCCTGCCTTCAGGACCCACGGCAGCAGCAGTTCCACCCTCACAGCCCTGCTACTGGGGCTCCTGCCCCCAAGGCTCTGGGCAGCTCCACCCTGGAGGCTGTCTGTCCTGTTGAAATCAAGACATAGCCTCACTCTTTGAAACCAAGGAGGTAGCCCTAAGGATCTCTGAATTACCTGAGCAGTTATTCTTCCCTTTTTTTGAAGACTAGGAGACATTTACAGCCTAACAGCTCTATGGTCCTCTTCTTAAAACCTAAAAAAGTCCAATAGCCTTCCGTCGTTTCATTTCATTTTCTCTGTCTCCTTTAATTCACATTGACCGTGTTTTTTCAGATATAAGTGAAAATAAGTGAAACTCGCTCAGTCATGTCCAATTCTTCATAACTTCTTGGACTGCAGCCCGTCAGGCTCCTCTGTTCATGGGATTCTCCAGGCAACGGTACTGGAGTGGGTTGCCATTTCCTTCTCCAGGGGATCTTCTCGACTCAGGGATTGAACCCTGGTCTCCTGCATGGCAGCTGGACTCTTTACCATCTGAGCCACCAAGGAAGTCAGTATAATCGGGTACAATCACATCTATATTCCTGGCTTCTGCTGAGATGAACTGATTAAGTTCAGGAATTACATCCATGATCACTTCATCAAATGGCTGTTCATGTACCCTTAGGATTCTCTTGGCAACAAAGTTTCTCTCTCTCTTTTTACAACATGAATAGGATAATTCTCCAAATCTTGAAGTTCTGGTTCCTTTTTGCTTAAGATGTAGAGCAGTGGTTCCGCGTCCACAGCTCTGATACTGGGGTTCTTTAATGCATCTCTCTCCTTTCACATTGTACTATGAGTTAGAAGGAAGCAAGCCATTCCTTCAATACTTTGCTTGAAAATCTCCTCAGGTAAATATCCAGTTCTACAGTTCATAAATTCTACCTTCCACAAATTATCAAGACTTAAGTGTGGCCATGCTTTTTGCCACTTTGTGACAAGGATAACCTTTCCTCTAGTTTCCAACAACATGTTCCTTATTTCCATCTGAAATCTCACCAGAATCACTTTTAAGTTCTAATTCAAGTCCAAAGGCCTGAGAACCCAGAGAATGGATGAAGTAAATTTCAGTTGAAAAGTTGGCAGGCTTGAGACCAAAGAAGAGCTGATGTTTCGGTTCAAGTTCAAAGACAGGAGAAGACCAACGTCCTGGCTGAAGTCTGACAGGCCTGAGGAGTTTCCTCTTATTCAGCATTTTGTTCTGTTCAGGTCTTCAACTGATTGGATGAGGCCCATTCACATCAGAGAGGGCAATCTGCTTTACTTAGTCTATCAATTCAAATGTTTACCTCATCCAGAAACACCCTCACAGAAACAATCAGAATAATGTTTTACCAAATGTCTGGGTACCCATGTCCCAGTCAAGTTGGTCCATAAAAGTACCTACCACAGAGATCATCCAAGGAGGTGATAATAGAATTTTAAAGCCTTTCCCTTAACAAGCTTTCACTGAGGGACTTCCCAGGTGGTCCAGTGGTTACAACTACTGACCCCATGCACTGTGGAGCTCTTGCACCACAGCTAGAGAGCCTGTTGCTGCAACAAAGTTCCCTTGTGCTGCAAGTAAGACCTCATGCAGCAAAAAGCAAATAATAAGTGAATATCTTAAACACACACACACACACACACACACACACAGCCTGTGATTGGGTATATGCTAGGTAAAAGGTCCCATTTCTTAAGACTTGATTCCAAGCGGATTAGATGGTTACCACAGACACTGAGCTCTTCTCTACTGGATGGTGTGGTACCGCTCGCAGTTGCAGTGACTGTAGGCTATGAATGGCAGTGCTGCCATGAAATGGGCAGCGATTGCGAGGAGGCAAGGCAAAGCTCTGCTAGACCAGTGCTTCTCAAGGAGTATATGAAGTACTTGGGTAGCTCATCAAAATGCAGATTCTGATTCAGCAGTTCTGAGGTACAGTTTGAGATTCTTCATTTCTAATAAACTCCCAGGTGATGCTAATCCTGCTGGTCTAGGGGTCACATTTTGAAGAGTAAGGCACTAGATGAGTTTTAAGATCCCTTCTGATTCTCAAAATTTGGTGCAATTCAGCAGTTCTCGATGAGTTTATTCAGTGCTATGATAGTATGAAGTAGCCAATAGAGATGTAAAATATGTATTTCCTGCCTTCAAAGTGCTAACTTACATTGAGAAATCTGAAGAAATAGCTACAAATTAGGTGATGGCTTGAATTTCCTGGTCCACCTCTGAGTGTCTGGACTCTTAGGAAGGCATTCTTTTTGAAGCTTTTGTATCAGTGCCTTGCCTTCCCAAGAAGTTTGGCCTCATTTTTTGGAGGGGTGGGGGACAGGTGGGGAAGCCAGGAATCTGAAATGTGGTATTTTAACCACCTAGAAAACTAACCCAAACAGATGAATAAGAACAAGAAGAAAATCAGTTCCGTGGAAAAGTGTAGTGTTCTTTCTAGTCACACAATGTCAAATGTATTGGGCTGCATCCCTGAGAAAACTGAGAGTACACAGCCTTACGCACAACGTAGCTCTGAGAAAGGCTGTCTCTGAGTTCCCCCAAGAAGGAACGGAGGAGATACTAGCAGGAAATGGCTAACACTGTGGGTAGGGATCGTGTGTGCTCGGATGGGAATGGTCATGCGGTCTTCAGAAGGGCCAGTGTTATCAAGCAGTCTTTCAAGCTAAGGACCTTGATCCCTGAGGTTCAACTCAGAGTGGCAAAGGTTAGGGAGGGAGGAGTTGAGAGGTAGTCAAAACACTGGTAAAACTATAAACAGAAATGGGAGATCAATGAATGGTATGAGGGATGGGGTGGGGAACCTCGCTGGTCCAGAGGAAGGTGGCAGAAGGACCAGGTGATTCCCCTTATGGCGTTAGCTGGCCACAACAAGCAAAACGCTTGCTGAGTAGGTCTTTTCACAGTGAATAGCTCAGGCTAGACTCATGATTGTTGAGCGGAAACCACTTCCCTGAACAGTCCTCCCGCCACAGTCCAGTTCTCCAGTCCCTGTTTGCCCAGCCCTAATCCGCACTCTCTACCCTCCACAGTGGCCCTGCTAAGGCGGAGGGCGACTGGAGAGCCTGATAGAGGGCCTCCCCCAGGTCCCTAGGTCCTCACACACGCGCACACACATATACACTCACACACACTTCCTTACCAGGCCAGTTGAGTGAGCTCAGAATGCCTGAGCTGGTGGGGGTTGGAAGAGGGGGAAGGGGGAGGAAAGGAAGAGGAGAATCAAACAGAAACCTTCTCATCTTTCTATCAGCAGCCATGCAAGGAATATTGTTCAGCATGGCACAAAAGCGGCCCTGAAAATAGCTGCAGCCCGAGCGGGGCTGCCAGCCACTGCCTGAGATAACGTCTACTTGGAGACACTGGTGTCTTTGTGGCGCTGTCAGTGTCCCTATTGTTCCCAAGCCTATTGCCTGGGGAATATTGTTCCCAGCTTTTGTCTCCCCCGGTTCACTTTTGTTTGCCTTTACTTACCCTTTCATTCCTTGCTGCCTTTGTGCTCTTCCATTTTCTCCTTTGTCTCTCCTTCTCTAAGCCTGCCTGTGGCTGTGGACTGGTGCCCAGGGAGACAATAGGCCCTACCCACCCCAACCTATGGCCCCACCCTGAGCCACACACACTCCATAGTTCTTGCTCTCCTAAGTGGCACCCAAAATGTCCCAAAGGCGGGAGAGCCTGGAGGGAGGGTGGGGTACAAACTACCCGTTCCCCTCCTGGTAACAGCGAGGAAGGCCAATGGGGTATTTGGTTCCAGGGGGACGTCTGAAATGCCTAAAGCGGGTCCCTGTCTCTTTCTGGATCTTTCTCTTTTTTTAAAAAAGTGGGTTTAGGGTCCAGTCAAAGGGATAGGACACGCTCACACTCCACCTCCCCCAAGCCCTCTCTCAAGTGCCCAGCATGCACGTCTCTGACCAGGGCACTCATTTTTCTTCCCCCTCCCTTTCAGCCTCCTGGATCAAAGCGACTTCTGTTTATTTGCACATTCAAATCCAGACTGCCTCCAGTAATCCGATCCTGTCCGGCGCCAGGATGGTGCGAGAAAAGCCCCGCCCGCACCCCGCCCCCTATCTAGGGGCTCTCTTGGCAGAACTGGGTAAGGCAGGGGACAGGGGTCTCCTAGGGTCAGAGCTGGGAGTGGGAGAGAGCCTGGCAGTAACATAAAACTGCCAGTTCCTTTAGAATGGCCTGTGGCTCTGTCATTTCAATGACAGGAGACATTAAGTCATCAAGAGACTTAGAAACTACAGGACTAAGGCCTTGGGTCTGCCTGCCACCCCTCAGTATGCTCAGGTGTCCAGTGGACACCCTGACTTGCAGACAGACGCCTTAGTTCCAGCTAAGAGAGGAGAGGCCCCAGGCTGTACTTAAGCAGCTGGCATTGCCTTTAAGCCTCAGAAGCCGTTGATAGAAAGTGCTTTTCGTCTACCTCCCCCAACTTCCGGGCTCTCTACGGAAGAGGACAGTGATTGGAGAGTTGAGGAAGTTTTTACTTTAGGGGAAGGCTCAGAGTAGAGACTTAGCCTGAAGCTAGAGAGGAGCCTCTACTCTCTCATTGTTCTAGTTCCAAGGACAATGGGAATAGTCTCCAGAGGGTCATTGTTCCAAAGGCTGGAGATTGGGTAGGGGATTTCCGGAAACTTTGAATGGAAGCCAGGCTTGGCTGGAAGGAGACAGGAGGAGGAGGAAGAGGAGGAGGAAGGGGAAAAGGAACGGGAGGGGGCAGTCTGGGGTTAGGGGAAGCTGCTACCGGCCCTCAGGATGAACTTGCCCTCCGGATTTCATTCCTCTCAATTCAACCCTGCTCCTTTCTGTTCTGATTTTGCTCTGCCTTTCTCCCCATTCCTCTTTTCCAGCCGAAATTAACTCTAAATTCTTAATACTCTTAAGCATAAAGAGACACAAAAATAATATTCCCTGCCTTAAGAGAAAGAGTTGAGTCTGTTCCACCATTGTAAACTAAGGTACACTGTATGGCCATCAAAAGTGATTGTGTACCAGGCAATATTTTCAATTTATTTGAGACTAAAATATTTCGCTTGTAGCTAGGGATGACCAATGAAACATAAATGGAATAGGTGATGCTACTGCTGAAATCTTAGCTTTCTCTGCCACTGAAGACAAATTAAAAAAAAAAAAATACAGAGACAGAGTTTGGAGGAAATAGAAAGGTGGTTTTAATCCTCATCCAGCAGAGGGGGAAAACACGATAGGTTCATGCCTCAAAACTATGTCCCCGCTCTCCATGAGGAATCTGGGGGATTATATAAGAAGAGAGCTTGCAGTCAAGGGTAACAGACAAGGAACAAAGGTATGAGGATCTTATTACTTTGCTTTGTTCCAAAAGCAGTCACAGGCTGGCATCCAGCAATTGGGTCTGGCATTCTGTATCCCAGTGGTTGGGTCCACTGTCTTTTGCGTATTGTACTGTGGCATTTTTTCTGTTTTCAAAAAGAGAAGAACTACTACAAGAGGTGGTTTGCAAAGAGAGTGTTATAAAGGTGAGCACCAGATACAGGATGTAATTTACATCGTCAAAGGATAATAGGTGCAAAATGTCAGAAAAGCAAACTTAGTTACAGACTTCAGATTAGGAACAATTAAAGCACAAACTAGGAGTGACCAGTCCTCCTTACTGTTCTCTACCTTCTTTGCTCTCAGGAAAGAAAAGAAAAACTCATTCCTCTATTTTTTTTTTTAAATCACAACAGTGAGGTATATGGGAACTTCACCTAAAGAGGCATAACTTTTTGCCCTTTCCCACTTTCCTCTTTTTTTATGAATCATATATGTCTTGTTTTTAATTGTAAAATAATTGTGTGTGCATTTATCTTTGGCTGTGCTGGGTCTCCACTGCTGTAGCTTTCTTCTAGCTGCAGTGGCCAGGGGCCACTTTCTAGTAGTATTAGGCTCCTCATAGCAATGGCTTCCGTTGCTGTGGAGCACCGGCTCTGGGTGCAAGGGCTTCAGCAGTCATAGCACCTAGACTTGAGAGCACAGGCTCAATAGTTGTGGCACACAGGCCTGGTTGCTCCAGTCTTGTGAGAGCCTCCTGGACCAGAAATCCAGCCCATGTCTCCTGTACTGGCGGGCAGATTTTTTTTACCAGGGAAGCCCCTCTTTGACCTGGCTGGAATATGGTTGTGATGGCTGGAGATTTAGCAACCATCTTGAGACCACAAAGAGACAATGAAGGGAGTTTGAAAGTTTTCTGTTAAGGAAAGCCAAACAGAAAAAATAGAAAGTGCTCGGATCTCTGATGACTGGAGAACTACAATTTTAGCTTCAAACTTCCTACTATGAGGTTTATTTGTGTGGGAGTAGAAAAGCATTTATTTGATTAAGCCCTCTAATTTGGGCCTTTATTATTAGGACTAAGACACTAATACAGTGGCATGATTTACATCAAAAGGGAAGAAATTTCTATACCATTTCTTTCTGTTTGTTGAACTGCTAGAAAAAAGAAAAGTCAAAAGAGATATCCCATTGTGTACTAGAGCATGTGAATAATACTGTAAGTTTTCAAAGTGAAGTCACAAGCTGAGTTTGGAGGCAGGGCTAGAGAGAACACAATTGTTCTATACAATAAGGTAGAAGAAGTCATTCTGAACTTACTGGGAGAAGTGAAGAGGCCAAGCGACATGTAGAAGATTGCTATGGCTAGTTATATGGATGTTAGAGTGAAGCAGCAGCTGATAGCTGGAAAGAAGAGAAGGGCGAAATCTCTAAAAGAAGACACAAGAACTAAAAAGACACCATTTATTAATATTAATCAGGCTTCTGCAGCATCATATAAAAATAGACAATTCAAAATGATGAGTATGTGTCATCAAAACAAATTCCATTTAATAATGCAAGAGCCAAGCTCTGGGTCAAGAGAGCAGGGGAAACAATTGCTGAAACCTTCTCTTTCTTCTCTAAACACAGAAAGTGAGGGAGAAAATAGATTTAAAAGCCAAACTTGAGAACTAGAAAAGGAAATATTAAAAGCTACCAAAGAGGTAAAACAGATTACTTAACAAGAAATAAGAATCAGATTGATACCAGACTTTCTCATATTTAACAGCAGGTCCAAAAACCAATGGAATAAAATCATCAAAATAGTGAAATAAAACACTGTTAAATATAACATTTTATGCCCAATGAAACTATTATTCCAGAGTAAAGGTAAAGTCATCTTTAGGCATGAAATATCTCAGAAACATTAGTAATCACAGACTCCCATTGAAAGAACTACTTCAACGAAAAGAAAAGTGAATCCTAAAAAAGAAAATGTGGCATGTAAAGTTTAACAGATTTTCATATAGGATGTGTAATTTTTTGTACTTTTCTATTTTTTAGATTCTACAAATAATATGATGTTTGTCTTCCTCTGTCTGACTTACTTCACTCAGTATGTTTATCTTTGCTGCAAATGTAATTTTTTTTTTTATGACTGAGTAATGTGAAAGTGCTGCACTCAATATGCCAGCAAATTTGGAAAACTCAGCAGTGTCTGGAGGACTGGAAAAGGTCAGTTTTCATTCCAATCCCAAAGAAAGGCAATG
>SJYC01146138.1:0-25508 GCA_006408675.1 Madoqua kirkii | reverse complement strand
ACTCCTTGGAAGAAAAGTTATGACCAACCTCGATAGTATATTCAAAAGCAGAGACATTACCTTGCCGACTAAGGTCCGTCTAGTCAAGGCTATGGTTTTTCCCGTGGTCATGTATGGATGTGAGAGTTGGACTGTGAAGAAGGCTGAGCGCCGAAGAATTGATGCTTTTGAACTGTGGTGTTGGAGAAGACTCTTGAGAGTCCCTTGGACTGCAAGGAGATCCAACCAGTCCATTCTGAAGGAGATCAACCCTGGTATTTCTTTGGAAGGAATAATGCTAAAGCTGAAACTCCAGTACTTGGCCACCTCATGTGAAGATTTGACTCACTGGAAAAGACTCTGATGCTAGGAGAGATTGGGGGCAGGAGGAGAAGGGGACGACAGAGGATGAGATGGCTGGATGGCATCACCAACTCAATGGACGGTGAGTCTGAGTGAACTCAGAGAGATGGTGATGAACAGGGAGGCCTGGCATGCTGTGATTCATGGGGTCGCAAAGAGTCGGACACGACTGAGCGACTGAACTGAACTGTACATAGCCCAGAGAGCATTTTGTAATTGTGCTCATTTGATCAATTGTAATAATTGTCCATTTTGAGGAAGGAAAAAAACCTCATACTTCTTCCCATCCTTTCCTGATTTTAACACCTCCCTCCTTCTTGTGTGAGCTTCCCTGGTGGCTCAGTGGCAAAAAAACAAAAAAAACACAAAAAAAACTTGCCTGTCAGTGCAGGAGATGCAGGATCAATCCCTGGTCCAGGAAGATCCCCTGGAGAAGGTAACCCAGGGGATGGTAATCCTGGAGAATGGTAACCCACTCCAGTATTCTTGCCTGAGAAATCCCACGGACAGAGGGGCCTTGTGGACTACAGTCCATGGGATCGCAAAGAATCAGACACAACTTAGCGGCTGAACAACTACAGCATACGGTAAAATTTTTGTTCTAATTCTGTGAAAAATGCCCTTGATAGTTTGATGGGTATTGCATTGAATCTGTAGATTGCTTTGGATAGTATAGTCATTTTGACAATATCGATTCTTTCCATCTAAGAGCATGGTATATCTCTCCATCTGTTTGTGTCATCTTTTCTTTCTTTCATCAGTATCTTGTCTGAGTACAAGTCTTTTGCCTCCTTAGGTAGGTTTGGGAGTATGTGTGTTCAGTCACTCAGTTGTGTCAAACTCTGCAACCCATGGACTGTAGCCTGCCAGGCTCTTCTGTCCATGGAATTTTCCAGGCAACAGTACTGGAGTGGGTTGCCGTTTCCTACTGCAGGGAAGATTCCTGACCCTGAGACAGAAAGAAGCCTTGTCTCCTGCATTGACAGGCAGATTCTTTAGCTCTGTGCCACTTGGAAAGCCTTAAGGTAAGTTCATTACCAGGTCTTTCATTCTTTTTGTTGCAATGGTAAATGGGATTGCTTTCTTAACATCTCTTTCTGATATTTTGTTGTTAGTGTATAAGAATGCAAGAGATTTCTGGATATTAATTTTGTATTCTGAAACTTTACCAAGTTCATTGATTAATGCTAGTAGTTTTCTGGTGGCGGCATATGATTTTCCATGTATAGCATCATGTTTGCAGGCAGTGACAGTTTTATTTCTTCTTTTCCAGTTTGGAGTTTTTTAAATTTCTTTTTCTTCTTTGATTGCCTTGGCTAGAACTTCTAAAGCTATGCTGAATAAAAGTGATGAGAGTGAACATCCTCGTTCTCTGATCTTAGAGAAAAGCTTCCAGTTTTTCATGTTGGTGATTATGTTAGCTGTGGGTTTGTCATAAATGGCCTTTATTTTGTTGAGGTAGGTTCCCTCTATGCTCACTTTCTAGAGTTTTTACCATAAGTGAGTGTTGAATTTTGTCAAAGGTTTTTTTTTTTTTTTTTTTTTAGCAACTTTTGAGATGATTATATTATTTTTCAGGGTTTTTTAAAAAATAACTTTATCTATTTATTTATTATTTTTGCTTCACTGCTGTGTGGACTTTTCTCTAGCTGTGGCCACATGCTGCTACTGTCAGTGTGTGGGTGTCTCATTGTGGTGGTGTCTCATTGTGGTGGTGTCTCTTGCTGCCGAGGACAGGCTCTAGGGTATGCAGGCTTCTGCTGTTGTGATGCAAGGGCTCAGTAGCTGTGGATCCTGCTTCTACAGTACAGACTCAATAGCCATGGTGCATGGGCTTAGTTGCTCCACTGCATGTGGGATCTTCCTGGTCCACGGATTTAACCCATGTCTCTAGCAGGTCTTCACCACTGAGCCACCAAGGAATCCCTATTTTTCAGTTTGTTGTTGTGGTATATTGATTTATTTGTGTATACTGAAGAATGCTTGTATACCTGGGAGAGCATGTGTAATTTTTAAAAAAGGAAATGCATAGGTAGGTGATGCTACAGCAGTGAACAGTATTCCCAAATCCCAAATTCCAAACGTGTATTTCTTGTTTAGATCAGCTCAACTGCAGGTTAGCTAGGGCTCTGCTCCATATGGCTTCTTTATTTTGAGATTTAAATGGTAGCAAAAATTTCTATTGGGAATGTCAGGTCAGTTCTTCAAAATGTCAGGTTGGTTCTTCTTCCTCAGTTCTTATCTCATCGTAGCAAAAAACTGAAATGACAGACCAGATATACCTCAAGCAGGCAAGATTTATGGAGTAAATAGTAAGCAGTACACTATTTGAGGCATGAGAGTGGACAGATCCCTGTAGGAATGGCCCTGCCGCATTTTGGCTTTCCTCTTTTATATCCCTTGTTCCCTTCTCTGAGCAGATTCCTGGGGCCTGATCGGTTGCACCCTCTACAAATGAGGATTGTACCTGGTTACACCCAAGACCAGTCAGGGAAGGGAGAGTATTTTCCCACCAGAGGTTCCCACTCCAGTCCATGGCTTCCCCTTTTTGTGGGTTTTTTTTTTTTTCCCCTAGTCATGGTTTCCTCTGACCACTATCTTGGACCCTGTTTCCCTATTCTAACTACCTAACTTTTTCTTTCTCAAGAAACGGGAGGCCTAGTTCTTTGGGAATAAGTGTGTCAAAGTCTCTCTGGCTGCTTCCTGCTGAGCTGGGACTGAGAGGGATATTGGGCCTCCCCTTCTTGTTATCTTTAGACCTCAGGGTCCTTAAGGCAGTGCCTGTCTAAGACCAAGCAGATTTCATCAGTAGTTATACAACCTTGCCAAACTGTCAGTGGGTTTTTGTTGCTCCTCTAGAGCTGATACTGTCACTTTCCATCCTTGTGGAATCATCAGCAAGATTTTTAGTACTGACCTCTGTAGGAGGGAAATTCCCACAAACCAAGAGTCCTCAAGCTATAGAATGTCCTATCCCCCAACTTTCCAGGATGGAATTATCATGGACATGTCCCCCTATATCTGGTGGCAATTGGTAAGAGGGGAAGGAGTGCCTGTGCTGATATGTGACTTTTTCCACTGCCTATCTAGGAATGGAACCAAACTGCAGATTACCTCTGAGGTTGCTCCAAGTTGTTTAGCTTTGAGGAACTAGACTCTAGAACAGTCAGTTCTATTGCACAGACCCCATACCATTAGGCTGGTAGGACAAGGCATATAATCTTCCCATAAAAGAAATAATATCCCATTCCCACCAATGAGATTTCCCCTTGATGTGGGCTGACCTAAGATGTCAGATTTAGCCCTGGTTGGATGAAACTTCACCCTGTACATTGAATGGGGGCCTGGGGTGGGTAAAAGTACCCCTATTTGGTATATTGGAAATGGTTTTTTGCATGCAGGATGCATTGTTGTCTTGACAAATGGTGTTTTGGAAAAAGTGAAAGTGAAGTCATTCAGTCGTGTCCAACTCTTTGCGACCCACATGGACTGTAGCCTGCCAAGCTCCTCTGTCCATGGAACTTTCCAGGCAATAGTACTGGAGTAGATTGCCATTTCCTTCTCCAGCGGATCTTCCCGACCCAGGGATCAAACCCAGGTCTCCCGCAGTGTAGACAGATGCTTTACCATCTGAGCCACCAGGGAAGTCCAAGTAAAATAATATTTCTGGAGTAATGTATGGACTGGTTAGAGTCTCAATGTTTTGCTGTGTGCCCAGCTCCATGATCTTGGTCAGAGTTGCAGGGATTAGCTCTCACACATCCCCAGATCCTTCCCAGTCTCAACTCGGACAAACCCGCATAGCTGTATGTGGACATCTGCGAACCAGGTTCCATCATTACTATTAGGGAAGCTATTAGAGTTGTTATGGGTCACAAAATCATATGTGTATGTTCAATTTTTTACATCTCTACAAACAAAGGGTGTCCATTCCCAGCCCCAGGGATTGATGGTCTGGTTTTGATACCAATTGATTCCTTTGATGCCTATCCATCCACCTGAGATGAACAATTGAGGGTTTGGGTCTTTGTTTCGGTGTTTCTGAACCTGAAGTCCCAGAGCTGGGAGGAGTTCCATATCTCCATAGTCCAGTTCCAGTGGGTGGAGAAGCTAAGTGCCTCGGTGAAGAGTTCACAAGCACCTTCATGTGTGGCTTTCCATTTTGCCAGGGGTGACTCATAAAGCATACTGGGGCAACACCAGACATGGTTTCAACTTTTCAGACCTTTAGAATATTATCTCCTTATGAGCGAGTAGAATTTATTCAGCTCCTATTGACCTGTGCCAGATCAGCAAAGGGTACAGGATGGCCACTAAAGGATATTCAAGTAAGTCATGTTTTGGATGGCTGGATCAAGGCACACCGAACAGCCAGATTTGTTGAGGGACTTGACAGCCTCTGAGATGGCCAGGCTCCAAGGGTGTAGTCTTTGTTTGAGTAGTCTAAACCGGCAAGGCAGACCAGAAAGAGGTACCACATGATGGCATCTAGGGTATGGGGCTTATGGAATTTGGATATAACAAACATAGAAAGAATTTCCTTGGAATAAGCAACCTAAAAAGGTGATAGTAATGAAGTGTAGGCAGAACATGAGGCTTAACTTGAGAGATTCAGGTCCCTGGATGTTCATCAGAATGGTGCTGATCCGTAGTTTTGAACAGGTATCAAAGGTCTCCCAGGGGCTCACATGTATAGTGGGCATCCTCCCTATCTCTTTCCACAGCTTGACTTGAGACTAGTGTATCCCAGAGTTGTGTCCTGGTACCTTGACTGCTGTCAAGGAAAATTATGACCAACCTAGATAGCATGTTAAAAAGCAGAGATATTACTTTGCCAACAAAGGTCTGTCTAGTCAAGGCTATGGTTTTTCCAGTGGTCATGTATGGATATGAGAGTTGGACTGTAAAGAAAGCTGAGTGCCAAAGAATTGATGCTTTTGAACTGTGGTGCTGGAGAAGACTCTTGGGAGTCCCTTGGACTGCAAGGAGATCCAACCAGTCCATCCTGAAGGAGACTAGTGTTCATTGGAAGGACTGATGCTGAGGCTGAAACTCCAATACTTCAGCCACCTCATGCGAAGAGTTGACTCATTGGAAAAGACCCTGATGCTGGGAGGGATTGGGGGCAGGAGGAGACGGGGATGACAGAGGATGAGATGGCTGAATGGCATCACTGACTCGATGGACATGAACTTGGGTGAACTCTGGGAGTTGGTGATGGACAGGGAGGCCTGGCGTGCTGTGATTAATGGGGTCGCCAAGAGTCGGACATGACTGAGCGACTGAACTGAACTGAACGGAATTGAACCTTGACTGCTGTAGGGGTAGAAAGTATTACAGGATATGGGCCTCTCTGTTTGGGCTGGAACTGAGCCCTCAAGACCCATCTTTCCATACCTTGGGTATGTCCAGGGCATATAGTGGTGGTCCCTCAGAGTTCTTTGTGTCCTGGTTGACACTCCACAAGTGCATTTCTTGTTGGAATTGTTCAATGGTCGTTGTGTAAGATTGGAGGGCCTGAGACTCTAGATCTAAAAAGAGGTCATAACATAAACAAAAGGTCTCCCATGTGTATGTCCAGGGCATATAGTGGTGGTCCCTCAGAGTTCTTTGTGTCCTGGTTGACACTCCACAAGTGCATTTCTTGTTGGAATTGTTCAATGGTCATTGTGTAAGATTGGAGGGCCTGAGACTCTAGATCTAAAAAGAGGTCATAACATAAACAAAAGGTCTCCCATGTAGCATCTCATAGGATCTGAGACAGATCTGTTTTTTTAGGAGTTATGAGAGTGAAAGTGAAAGTCGCTCAGTCGTGTCCGACTCTTTGCAACCGTATAGAGTCTCTCCATGGAATTCTCCAGGCCGAAAATACTGGAGTGGTAGCCATTTCCATCTCTGGGGGATCTTCCCAACACAAGGATTGAACCCAGTCTCCCACATTGCAGGCACATTCTTTACCAACTGAACTATCAGGGAAACCTGTAATATGAGTGAGGAGGAAGGCTATTGGCAGAGCCTCTTTCCATCTGAGGTAGATTTCCTGGGTTATTTAATTGCTGATTTTAAAACTGATTGACTCTTTCTACTTTTCCTAAAGACTGAGGCCTCCATGCACAGTGAAGGTGGTAGGTAATGCCCAATGCTCTGGAAACCCCTTGTGTGACTTTAGAAGCAAATGATGTCCTGTTGTTGCTTTGTAATACCCGGTGTAGACCAAATCTTAGAATAATTTCATGAAGTGGCTTTTTCACTACCTCTTCAGCCCTTTCAGTCTGGGTAGGAAAGCCTTCATTCTACCCTGTAAAAGTATCTACCATGACCAGTAGGTACTTATATTCTTGAGAGGCCAGCATCTGGGTGAAGTCTATCTGCCAGTCTTCCCCTGCCTCAGTATGTTCCCCAATGCTGGATGGGTGGGCCAACTCTAGTGTTTGAGCTCCTTAGGGGTTATTTAGTTGGCAAGTGGGACGTGAGGGACCACCTGCCTTGTGGTCATTTGGAGGCCTATTCCCCTGAAGGACCTTTCCAGTAATTTTTGGAGGCTTTTGTCCCCTAGATGAGTGGTGGCATGTAGGGGGTTAACCAACTTCCATTGGAGGTATCCAGGCAGAAAGAGCTGACCCTCCTTTCAAAACCATATGGTCTTGTTGGAAGCCCTCACTTGAAGTCTTGAGGGTTGCACCTTTGGTATACGAAAGAGCTTCTGGCAAGTTAGCCTTTGGAACTAAGGAGGCAATCCCTATTAGGTCATTGCTCTGCAGTGCTGTTCAGCAGCTTGGTTCCCTCAAGCCATTTCTGGATTCCCCTTTTGGTGTCCTCTACAGTCCCACTCCAGTATTCTTGCCTGGAGAATTCCATAGACAGAAGAACCTGGCAGGCTACAGTCCATGGGGTTGCAAAGAGTCAGACATGACTGAGTGACTAACGCTTTCACTTTCATGGTGGGAGAGCAAAACCTCAGCAGGCAGATAGACTGCCTCCAAGAGCCTAAGAATTTAGTCACCATGCTTGACTGGGGACCCATGAGTGGTCAGTGGCCCCTTACTTTCCAAGTGGCAGCATGTATGTGTGGCACCAGAAAGGCATACTTGGAGTCGTTGTAAATAGTTACTCTCTTCCTTTTCCCCAGTTCTAAATCCCAAGTCAGAGCTATGGACTCAGTGAATTGGGCTGAAGTTCCTAGTGGCAGAGGATTCACCTCTATGGTCTCATGATTGGAGACTACATCATACCCTGCTCTCCTTTCCCCATCTAAGACAAAGCTGCTCCCACCAGTGTGCCAAATTTTCTTGGGATTGGTCAGAGGGTCTTCCAATAATCCCTCTCAGGGCTTTGTCCAGTGGTCTAAAATTTCTACACAAGAATGGAAAGGGAGAGACTCTTCTGTCAAGGGAAGGAGAGTAGCAGGGTTGAGTATCCCACAGGAGACTATGGTCAGTCCCGGGTTGTCCATTAGCGTTACTTGGTATCTGTCTTGTCAAAGCCTATGGTTTTTCCCATGGTCATGTATGGATGTGAGAGTTGGACTATAAAGAAAGGTGAGCACCGAAGAACTGATGCTTTTGAACTGTGGTGCTGGAGAAGACTCTTGAGAGTCCCTTGGACAGCAAGGAGATCCAACCAGTCCATCCTAAAGGAAATCAGTCCTGAATATTCATTGGAAGGACTGATGTTGAGGCTGAAACTCCAATACTTTGGCCACCTGATGCAAAGAACTGACTCACTGGAAAAGACCCTGATGCTGGGAAAGATTGAAGGCAGGAGGAGAAGAAGATGACAGAAGATGAGATGGTTGGATGGCATCACTGACTCAATGTACATGAGTTTGAGCAAGCTCTGGGAGTTGGTGACGGACAAGGAGGCCTGGCATGCTGCAGTCTATGGAATCACAGAGAGTTGGACACAAATGAGCGACTGAACTAAGCTGATCACTGATACCTGAGGATCCTTTGTTCTGACACTTAGAAGTTGTTTCACTTGGTAGCTGGTAAAAATAGTTAGCTTACCTCCTAGTGAGAGCTTTAGGGCATCTTTTATCAGGACTACTAGGTTTTGAAAGCAGGGAGGCTAGCCTCAGACAATTGGGTCAAGCCTCTCAGATATATAAACCACTGTCTGGGGTTCAGGTCCCAGCCTTTGAGTTAGCAATCCCAAGGCTATCCATTCCCTCTCATGAACATGCAGTTGGAATGGTTTCTCTGGGCCTGGCAACCTTAAAGCAGGTGCCTGGATTAAGGCCTGCTTTAGAGCAGCTTCAGCCTTCTTTTGAGGACATCATCATGCCATTGGAATCGAATCATCCTGTCTTTTCAAGCTTTCATGTAAGGTCTGAGTGATTCAGCCATAGCTGGATATCCAGATTCTGCAATACTTGGTTAACCCCAAGAAGGCCCACAATTTCTCTCAAGTCAGAGGGGCAGGCAACTGGAGAATCCCTTGCACTCAGTCGAAAGACAGTCATAATTTGATCTCCCATACATAAACATAATTTGAACTCTGAGGTAAGTGACCTGTGTCTGGACCATCTGTGCTTTGGTGTGAGATACTTTATATCTTCATTCCACCAAAAAGTTTAGGAACTGAATTATGGTGTGTAATTCTGTTCTCCCAAGGTCTTTGGTCCCTTCTCATGGAGGCAAGGGGGTGGTGGGGGGAGGAGGCTGTTGTGGGCTCCTTAACTATAATTAAGACTTGTAGAGCCCTAAGGGCTGAAAAGTTCCCCATCATAAAGGTGGTTCCCAGTTTGGTGAGTATGTCCCTTCCTAACAGAGGAGTGGGATACTCAGGAACCACCAGGGGCTGGTGGGGAAACATCTGACCACCCCAGCAGCAAAGAAGTGCCTGGGTGAATTCTTTTGTAAATGTTTTTCCTATGGCACCTAAAATGGCACAGGTCTTGGGGGGAGATGGCTCTCAAGGAGGAGGTCAGTACAGAGTAGGCAGCCCAGTGTTGATGAAAAAAATTTCATACCTACTTGCCACAACCAGTTGCACCCTTGGCTGCAGCCCTGTGATGGTCATCTGAGATCTGGGGGCTGGTTGGAGTGGGCTGCTTCAGTCCTGCTGGACCACTACAGGAGATGGCTTGGAGTTTGACCCCAGGACTCTCGGGCCCCAAGGGCAGCTGGTGGCATTTGTGACAGGCTGTTATAGGAGGCATGCCATGATTTAGACATTGCTTAGTCCAATGTCCTGCCTGTCTACAGATTTGGCATTTGTCTCGTGCCTTGTCCTTCAGGACTCTGAGTTGAATGCTGGGTGGCCAGCATTTAGGAAATCAGTCCTGAATATTCATTGGAAGGACTGATGTTGAAGCTGAAACTCCAATACTTTGGCCACCTGATGCAAAGAACTGACTCACTGGAAAAGACCCTGATGCTGGGAAAGATTGAAGGCAGGAGGAGAAGAAGATGACAGAAGATGAGATGGTTGGATGGCATCACTGACTCAATGTACATGAGTTTGAGCAAGCTCTGGGAGTTGGTGACGGACAAGGAGGCCTGGCATGCTGCAGTCTATGGAATCACAGAGAGTTGGACACGAATGAGCGACTGAACTAAGCTGATCACTGATACCTGAGGATCCTTTGTTCTGACACTTAGAAGTTGTTTCACTTGGTAGCTGGTAAAAATAAGTTAGCTTACCTCCTAGTGAGAGCTTTAGGGCATCTTTTATCAGGACTACTAGGTTTTGAAAGCAGGGAGGCTAGCCTCAGACAATTGGGTCAAGCCTCTTAGATTATAAACCACTGTCTGGGGTTCAGGTCCCAGCCTTTGAGTTAGCAATCCCAAGGCTATCCATTCCCTCTCATGAACATGCAGTTGGAATGGTTTCTCTGGGCCTGGCAACCTTAAAGCAGGTGCCTGGATTAAGGCCTGCTTTAGAGCAGCTTCAGCCTTCTTTTGAGGACATCATCATGCCATTGGAATCGAATCATCCTGTCTTTTCAAGCTTTCATGTAAGGTCTGAGTGATTCAGCCATAGCTGGATATCCAGATTCTGCAATACTTGGTTAACCCCAAGAAGGCCCACAATTTCTCTCAAGTCAGAGGGGCAGGCAACTGGAGAATCCCTTGCACTCAGTCGAAAGACAGTCATAATTTGATCTCCCATACATAAACATAATTTGAACTCTGAGGTAAGTGACCTGTGTCTGGACCATCTGTGCTTTGGTGTGAGATACTTTATATCTTCATTCCACCAAAAAGTTTAGGAACTGAATTATGGTGTGTAATTCTGTTCTCCCAAGGTCTTTGGTCCCTTCTCATGGAGGCAAGGGGGTGGTGGGGGGAGGAGGCTGTTGTGGGCTCCTTAACTATAATTAAGACTTGTAGAGCCCTAAGGGCTGAAAAGTTCCCCATCATAAAGGTGGTTCCCAGTTTGGTGAGTATGTCCCTTCCTAACAGAGGAGTGGGATACTCAGGAACCACCAGGGGCTGGTGGGGAAACATCTGACCACCCCAGCAGCAAAGAAGTGCCTGGGTGAATTCTTTTGTAAATGTTTTTCCTATGGCACCTAAAATGGCACAGGTCTTGGGGGGAGATGGCTCTCAAGGAGGAGGTCAGTACAGAGTAGGCAGCCCAGTGTTGATGAAAAAAATTTCATACCTACTTGCCACAACCAGTTGCACCCTTGGCTGCAGCCCTGTGATGGTCATCTGAGATCTGGGGGCTGGTTGGAGTGGGCTGCTTCAGTCCTGCTGGACCACTACAGGAGATGGCTTGGAGTTTGACCCCAGGACTCTCGGGCCCCAAGGGCAGTTGGTGGCATTTGTGACAGGCTGTTATAGGAGGCATGCCATGATTTAGACATTGCTTAGTCCAATGTCCTGCCTGTCTACAGATTTGGCATTTGTCTCGTGCCTTGTCCTTCAGGACTCTGAGTTGAATGCTGGGTGGCCAGCATTTTGGCATGCCTTTTCTCCTTCCTTCTTTCCCGTTTCTGGGCCTTGGCCTCCCTCTCCTGTTCTCTATTATAAAAGGTATTGGTTGCCATCTGGACTACCTCATCCAGGAAGGCCATAGTGTCTTGTTGTTGTAACTTTTATAACTTTATTCTTACATCTGAGACACAATGAGACAAGAATTTGTCCTTAATATCACCTTTCCCTCATAAGAGTGTAAGTCCAGATTGGTGAAATTTTGGAGGGCCTCTTTTAGTCTTTCTAAAAAGATGATGGGGTTTTCATTGAGTTCCTGACTTACTGCTGAGACTTGGGCATAGCTGATCACTTTCTGTTGAGCTACTTTTAATCATGACTTTATACAGAATAAAGGATGGTCTCTTTTCCAAATTTGACCAAGGCTATTATAATTCCAACTGAGAACTGAGGAGGGAACTGCTCTTCCCCCACTGAATATTTACTGCTTGACATACGAAGCTCCAAAGCATATTTTCAGGTCTCCTTTATGACCCTATCATTCTCAGGATCAGATAAGGTTTGATTAAATATGACCATGACATCTTTCCATGTTAGGTCAAAGGCCAAGGTGACATGCTGAATTGCGTCTATATATTTACCTGGGTCATTCATGTAGCTTCCCAAATCCTGTTTATTTGCCTTAGCTGTAGGAGGAAGAAGGGCTTATGCATTCAGTTTGGTCCAAATTCCCCTCCAGTTTCAACTAAAGGTCATACTTGAGCCAGTGGAAAGGGTACTCTGGGTTATGGGGCTAATTCTGGATATATTGAGGGTGGAGTGGTGGAAGGCAAATTTTCAAGGGAGGGGGGCCTCTTTTTCTTGGTCATCTTTCTAACACCATCTTTCTAGCAGGTCTGCACTCAAAGCATACATTAATCTTACACTCAAGACAGCATTCCTTCATTTCTCTTAATTGGAAGAAAATTTGTTCTAGGGGATCTCTACTCATTTCCCTTGTCTCTTATAGAACAGATCTAATTGTAGAATGGTACTGTAATTTAAGCTCCCAATTTTGGGCCAAGGTTTTCCATCCTCCAGGGTAAATTACAGCCATACAGAATTACAAAGAATCTTAAGTGTTGGGAGCTGTGTTAGGCATTACTGACAAAATGGAGGCATGGCCCAAACTCCCTCTCCTTGTCCCGCAGGCACAGACCCGGGATGAAGGAAGTAAGCCTTGTGATTCTGACTTGTTTTTTCCTTTCCTCGGCTGAGTTGACTGAAAAGAATATTAAGGTGCTTATTCTTGAGAAGAGCACAAGAAAGCACAGGCCTTCTGCAGTTGCGCTCAGAGAAAAATTCATAGTTAATCACTGACATTTATTCAAGGATCTTTACAAAAGGATAAGCACGTACGCCGCAGCTTGAGGCCATGGGAAGGATTGTTATCTGAAACTTGTTTGTGAAGGAAATGTGTATAGCAAAGGAGTTTGCTGAATTTAGGGCTTAGGAATAATTAGAAATAGAAGCTAAAGATTTAAGGAATGTTGTAACGTTAGCATATTTTACTATAGCCTATAGAGATTAGGAATTTTAGAGATATTAATAGCTAGAAGCCTTTTTGAGAGATAGTGAGATCAGGATACTAGGGGCAAACAGGATTTAGAAAGATAAGAAATAAACTGAGGTTTGTGGTATGCAGCCCAGATATAAGCACAAGTTACAATGAAATCACAAGTTGAAGTAAACACAATTCTGAGAGAATTGCTGAAGCAGAAACTCTGCTTGAAGGGCAACAATGATTTATGGAGACAATAAATCTGGGTGAAATTGAAAATGTCAAATCTCTGACATAATGTTTTTGTCAAAGTATAAAAGAGAACCTAAAGGTTGAAATAAACATGCAGTCCAAGAAAGCTGAATGAGAGGCTGCATTGTTACTTGCCGACACCGCTTATCCCTTCAGGCTGATTCCTTGGCTGCTCGAGCTGTACTCCGGCACTTAAGCATCTTCACCTCAGAGTCTGAGGGTCCAATAGCTCCCAGTTATTAAGGATACATCGTAAGGGCATCTTCAGATGAGTTGGTGGTTGTTTCCCATCTAGAAAGGCAACCAGGACAGAGAAAAACTGGTAGACCTCTTATCCCTGGTACAGACCTCAGGGTGAGCCTCCCCTGACACATATTAAGGTTTGCAAGCTGAGAGCCACATGTCCCTGGGTCTAGGTGCAGAGCCTAAGCACATTGTGAGACTCCTGGAAGCCCCAACTAGAGCCAGGCATACCTGGGATCTCTAGTGTGGCTGATGTTGGTAAGTCTGAATGGGAGGATTGGGAGGCCTTCCCAGTCATGTGCACTGAGAGGCATCCCCTGACTCTCAGGTCAGCAAGTGTACCATTTTGGTTGCAGACTGACAGCCAGTGTCCTGAGTCAGAATGTGGGTCTCAAGGCAGACTGGGCTCCTTGAGGTCTCCTTCACTGGAGCAGAACATGCCCACCATCCCTGGTGGTGATGAGCTCTTGGTTGGGTAAGAAGTGGGAACTTCCATCCATGGTATTACAAATGGCATGGTGTGGAGCCAAGCAAGATAGCATACATAACCTGGGAGGTGGGCCTGGAGGGCCCCTCTTCACTGTATTTTGTTGTTGTTTTTCAGTCTCTCAGTCGTGTCTGACTCTTTATAACTACATGGATGGCAGCACGCCAGGCTTCCCTGTCATTCCCATCTTCTGGAGCTTGCTCAAACTCACGTCTATTGAGTCCGTGATACCACAACCATCTCAACTTCTGTCATCCCCTTCTCCTCCTGCCTTCAATCTTTCCCAGCATCAGGGTCTTTTCTAATGAGTCAGCTCTTCGCATCAGGTGGCCAAATTATTGTAGTTTCATCTTCAGCATCAGTCCTACCAATGAATGTTCAGGGCTGATTTCCTTTAGGATGGACTGGTTGGATCTCCTTGCAGTCCAAGGGACTCTCAAGAGTCTTCTCTAATACCACAGTTCAAAAGCATCAATTTTTCTGCGCTTAGCTTTCTTTATACTCCAACTCTCACATCCATACATGACCTCTGGAAAAACCATAGCATGGACTCTACAGACTTTGTTGGCAAAGTAACATCTCTGCTTTTTAATATGCTATTTAGGTTGATCATAGCCTTTCTTCCAAGGAGCAAATGTGTTTTAATTTCATGGCTGCAGTCACCATCCGTAGAGATTTTGGAGTCCAAGAAAACAGTCTGTCACTGTTTCCATTGTTTTCCTGTCTCTTTAAATGAAGTTATGGGACCAGATGCCACGATATCTGTTTTTGGAAAGTTTAGTTTTAAGCCAGCTTTTTCACTCTCTTTCACTTTCATCAAGAGAGTCTTTAGTTCCTCTTCACTTTCTGCCATAAGGGTGATGTCACCTGCATATCTGAGGTTACTGATATTTCTCCCAGCATCTTGATTCCAGCTTCTGCTTCATCCAGCCCAGAATTTTACATTATGTACTCTGCATATAAGTTAAATAAGCAGGATGACAATGTACCTGCTTGATGTACTCCTTTCTCAATTTGGAACTGGTCTGTTGTTTCATGTTCAGTTCCAACTGTTGCTTCTTGACATGCATACATTTTTCTCGGGAGGCAGGTCACGTGATCTGGTATTCCCATCTCTTTAAGAATTTTCCACAATTTGTTGTGATCCACACAGTCAAAGGCTTTAGCGTAGTCAATGAAGCAGAAGTAGATGTTTTTCTGGAATTCTCTTGCTTTTTCTATGATCCAACAGAAGCTGGCAGTTTGATCTCTGGTTCCTCTGACTCTTCTAAATCCAGCCTGAACATCTGGAAGTTCTTGGTTCTTGTACTGTTTTAGCCTAACTTGGAGAATTTTGAGCATTACTTTCTTAGCATGTGAGATGAGTGCCAACTGTGTGGTAATTTGAACATTCTTTGGCATTGCCTTTCTTTGGGATTGGAGTGAAAAATGACCTTTTCCTATCCCGTGGTCACTGCTGAGTTTTCCAAATTTGCTGGCATATTGAGTGCAGCACTTTCACAGCATCATCTTTCAGGATTTGAAACAGCTCAGCTGGAATTCCATCACCTCCACTAGTTTTGTTCATAGTGATGTTTTGTAAGGCCCACTTGACCTCACCCTCCAGGATGTTTGGCTCTAGGTGAGTGATCACACCATCATGGTTATCTGTGTAATGACGCAGATCTCTTTTGTATAGTTGTTCTGTGTATTTTTGCAACTTCTTCTTAATATCTTCTGCTTCTGTCAGGTCCATATCATTTCTATCTTTTATTGAGCCCATCTTTGCATAAAATGTTCCTTTGTTATCTCTAATTTCCTTGAAGAGATCTCTAGTCTTTCCCATTCTATTGCTTTCCTCTATTTCTTTGTACTAATCACTGAGGAGGGCTTTCTTATCTCTTGCCTGTTCTTTGAAACTATGCACTGAGATGGGTATATCTTCTTTTGCTTCTCTTCTTTTCTCGGCTATGTGTAAGGCCTCCTCAGACAACCATTTTGCTTTTTGCATTTCTTCTTGGGGATGATTTTGGTCTCCACTTCCTGTACAATGTTATGAATCTCCATCCATAGTTCTTCAGGCACTCTGTCTATCAGACCTAATCCCTTGAATATATTGTCATTTCCACTGTACAATCATAAGGGATTTGATTTAGGTCATACCTGAAGGGCTTAGTGGTTTTCCATATTTTCTTCAATTTAAATTTGAATTTGCCAATAAGGAGTTCTTGATCTGAGCCACAGTCATCTCCCAGTCTTGCTTTTGTTGACTGTATAGAACTTCTCCATCTTCACCTGCCAAGAATATAATCAATCTGATTTCAGTATTGACCATCTGGTGATGTCCATGAGTAGAATCATCTCTTGTGTCGTTGGTGTTTGCTATAACCAGTGTGTTCTCTTGGCAAAACTCTGTTAGCCTTTGCCTTGCTTTATTTTGTACTCAAAGGCCGAACTTGCCTGTTATTCCAGGCCTCTCTTGACTTCCTGCTTTTGCATTCCAGTGCCCTGTGATGAAAAGGACATCTTTTTTTTTTTTTGGTGTTAACTCTAGAAGGTTTTGTAGGTCTTCTTAGAACCATCAAACTTCAGCTTCTTTGGCACTAGTGGTTGGGGCATAGACTTGGATTACTGTGATATTGAATGGTTTGCCTTTTAAATGAACACAGATCATTCTGTCGTTTTTGAGATTGCATCCAAGTACTGCGTTTTGGATTCTTTTGTTGACTATGAGGGCTGCTCCTTTTCTTCAAAGGGATTCTTGCCCACAGTAGTAAATATAATGGTCATTTGAATTAAAGTCACCCATTCCAGTCCATTTTATTTCCCTGATTCCTAAAATTTCGATGTTCACTCTTGCCATCTCCTGTTTGACCACTTCCAATTTACTTTGATTTATGGACCTAACATTTCAGGTTCCCATGCAATGTTGATCTTTACAGCATTGGACTTTACTTTCACCAGACACATCCACAGCTGGGTGTTATTTTCACTTTGGCTCAGCCTCTTCATTCCTTTTGGAGTTTTTTCTCTGCTTTTCTTCAATAGCATATTGGGCACCTACCAACCTGGCAGTTCATCTTTCAGTATTGTATCTTTTTGCCTTTTCATACTATTCATGGAGTTCTCAAGGCAAGAATGCTAAAGTGGTTTGCCATTCCCTTCTCCAGTGGACCACTTTTTGCCAGAACTTTCCACCATGACCTGTCGGCCTTGGGTGGCTGTACACAGGGCATGGCTCATAGTTTCATTGAGTTAGACAAGACTGTGGTCCATGTGATCAATTTGGTTAATTTTCTGTGACTGTGATTTCCATTCTGTGTGCCCTCTGATGGATGAGGTTAAGAGGCTTGTAGGAGCTTCCTGTATCGTGGGAATTCCAAAACCCACCATAGTGGCAGGGAAAAGTATTTCTTATAGTGGGATTATCCCATTTTCCAGTTCAGTTCCATTCAGTCACTCAGTCATGTCTAACTATTTGCAAACCTATGGACTCCAGTATGCCAGGCCTCCCTATCCAACACCAACTCCTGGCATTTACTCAAACTCATGTTCATTGAGTTGGTGATGCCATCAATCATCTCATCCTCTGTCCCCTTCTCCTCCTGCCCTCAACCTTTCCCAGCATCAGAGTCATTGCAGATGAGTTGGTTCTTTGCATCAGGTGGCCAAATATTGGAGTTTCAGCTTCAGAATCTGTCCTTCCAATGAATATTCAGGACTGATTTCCTTTAGCATGGGCTGGTTGGATCTCCATGCAGTCCAGGGGACTCTCAAGAGTCTTTTCCAACACCACAGTTCAAAAGCATCAAATCTTCAGTGCTCAGCTTTCTTTATAGTTCAACTGTCACATCCATACATGACTAATGGAAAAATCATAGCTTTGACTAGACGGACCTTTGTTGGCAAATTAACGTCTCTGGTTTTTAATATGCTATCTAGGTCGGTCATAGTTTTTCTTCCAAGGAGCAAGCATCTTTTAATTTCATGGCTGCAATCACCATCTGCAGTGATTTTGGAGCCCCATAAAAGTAAAGTCTGTCACTGTTTCCATTGCTTCCCCATCTATTAGCCATAAAGTGATGGGACCAGATGCCATGATCTTTGTTTTCTGAATGTTGAGCTTTAAGCCAACTTCTTCACTCTCCTCTTTCAGTTTCATCAAGAGACTCTTTAGTTCTTCTTCACTTTCTGCCGTAAGGATGGTGTCATCTGCGTATTTGAGGTTATTGATATTTCTCCCAGCAATCTTGATTCCAGCTTGTGCTTTATCCAGCCCAGCATTTCTCATGATGTACTCTGCATATTAGTTAAATAAGCAGGGTGACAATATACAGCCTTGACGTACTCCTTTCCCCAATTTGGAACCAGTGTGTTGTTTCATGTCCAGTTCTAACTGTTGCCTCCTCACCTGCATACAGATTTCTCAGGAGGCAGGTCAGGCCTGGTATTCCCATCTCTTTAAGAATTTTCCACAGTTTGTTGTGATACACACAGTCAAAGGCTTTGGTGTAGTCACTAAAGTAGAAGTAGATGTTTTTTTGGAACTCTCTTGTTTTTTTGATGATCCAATGGATGTTGGCAGTTTGATCTCTGGTCTCTCTGCTTTTTCTAAATCCAGCTTGAACATCTGGACGTTCATGGTTCATGGATGCTATTGAAGCCTAGCTTGGAGAATTTTGAGCATTACTTTGCTAGCATGTGAATGAGCGCACTTGTGCAGTAGTTTGAACATTCTTTGGCATTGCCTTTCTTTGGGATTGGAATGAAACTGACCTTTTCCAGTCCTGGATCCATGCTGATTGATAACAGATACAGTGATAAATAAGTGGTGATCAATAGATCCACCTAAAGACATGAGAATTGCTTCCACCCTTGGTTGGTTAAAGGGTCCCTATGTGCAAAGTGTGAATGTCCAAGGCCACAAAAGCAGTGGCAGTCGGATTCTTAGAGACCAAGGAGAAAGGAATTTATTGAAAAGGAATATGGGAAGTGCTCTGGAGGCTTGAAGTATGGGGGGGCACCATTCCTGTTTATGGTGAATTTCCTCAGGTATACGAGATATGCCTGTAAAACTTGGACCCAGATGATAAATAGGCACAACCCTCAAAGTGATTAGGCCACTCAGATGATTAGACTTGCCCTTAGAGAGGCTGTCTTGGAGGAATCCCAGGCTGGCTTGTGGCCTGTGGACTGTTTGGACTTACAGAGATGCTTATGTTGTTGAAAAGGAATATGGGAAGTGCTCTGGAGGCTTGAAGTATGGGGGGGCACCATTCCTGTTTATGGTGAATTTCCTCAGGTATACGAGATATGCCTGTAAAACTTGGACCCAGATGATAAATAGGCACAACCCTCAAAGAGATTAGGCCACTCAGATGATTAGACTTGCCCTTAGAGAGGCTGTCTTGGAGGAATCTCAGGCTGGCTTGTGGCCTGTGGACTGTTTGGACTTACAGAGAAGCTTATGTTGTGCTCTCAGGTGTCTTGAGACATGAGAGGTGGAGGAGGGATTATCTTGGAGAATCTGCAGTGATTCTTGGAGAATCTTCAGAGAATCTGCATGCCCTTGGAGAGTGGTAGAGACCATGCTTCCTGGAAGAATTTTCTCAGATGAGGTTCCCCAAGGCCACCTGTCCAACCAACTTCCCAGGAAATCGTGAAAGCAACATGCATTTCCACAGCCCTCCTAGAATATACAGGTCTTTAGGGAAATAGTTCGAGCCCTGGGTTAGGTAGATCCCCTGGAGAAGGAAATGGGAATCCACTCCCATACTATTGCCTGGAAAATCCCATGGACAGAGGGGCCTGGTAGGCTACAGTCTATGGGGTCACAAAGAGTCAGACATGACTGAGCAATTTCACTTTCCTCTCCTTTAGGGAAAGAGTAATTGTCAATCTTCCCCAAAGTCATTTGCAACATAGCATAGAGGGAAGAAGGAACAAGAGAAGCAGGGGGCTGAGACATGTTGCACAGCAAGTCAGACTAGGCAGAAAAAAGAAAATGAAGACCACCTCACAGTGTGGCAGCCAAGGAGAAGTGGGCTCAGTGTTTTGCTTGTATGAATATGTGCCTGAGTTGCATGGAAGTTGTTTTGCTGGGGCAGACATTAAATGGGCCCATTCCATGATCCCCTTATCCTGTCATGGGAGTCTCCGAGTGGCAGGTGCCCTGCTGCTGCTGCTAAGTCGCTTCAGTCGTGTCCAACTCTGTGCGACCCCCTGAAACAGCAGCCCACCAGGCTACCCCGACCCTGGGATTCTCCAGGCAAGAACACTGGAGTGGGTTGCCATTTCCTTCTCCAATGCATGAAAGTAAAAAGTGAAAGTGAGTCGCTCAGTCGTGTCTGACTCTTTAGCGACCCCATGGACTGCAGCCCACCAGGCTCCTCCGTCCATGGGATTTTCCAGGCAAGAGTACTGGAGTGGGGTGCCATTGCCAGGGCTTTTAAATGCCTGACCTAGGCCCACACAATTTCAACAGCCCTAATCCTCATTTTAAGGAGAAAGAGGAAAGAGGAAAGGAGAGCCCTTGCCCACTGGAGCAGCAGCTACTGGAGCACAGAAGGCAGTGGGGCCTTTGGAACACACCAGAGCATAAGCCTGGCTGGGGTTCCTTAATTGCTTTCATTGCCGCTTGCCAGTTCACAAAGGGTTCGAGGAGACAAGACACTTTGGAGAAGGCCTTAGAGGCAGCAGCCTTCCCAGTCCATTGTATGGAATAGCAGAGAGGGGAGCAGCAGGAAAGGAGGTTAAGGTCTTTCTCGCCACAGGGCAAAGACTCTTACCTTTGCTGATGAGAAGTAGGCGACCCAAGTCACAGCAACAAAATGTCAGATCAGTTCTTCTTCAAGATGTCAGGTTGGTTCTTCTTCCTCAGTTCTTGTCTTATCATAGCAAAGCATTGAAATAACAGACCAGTTATAGCTCAAGCAGGCAAATATATCGAGTAAGCTGTTATCAGTATACTCTTAAGGTATAAGAGTGGACCCACCCCCACAGGAATGGGCCTGTCTTATTTTGGCTTCTCTCTTTTATATACCTTGTTCCCTCCCCAGAGCAGGTTCCTGGGGCCTGGTTGGTTATGCCCTATGCAAATAGGAGATTGTACCTTCGTAGGCCCAAGACAAGTCAAGGAAGGGAACATATTTTCCCACCAGAGGTTCCCACTCCAGTCTGTGACTTCCACTTTTTGTTAGCTTTTTTTTTCCCCCTCTAAATGTGACTTCCTCTGACCCCCATCTTGGACCCTGTTTCCCTATTCTAACTGCCTAACAAGAAGAAATTAATTTCTCAGCAGAGGAAAAAGAAAAGTGGCGTATCATGGCTATTTAAGCATCAGCTAGGAATTAGCACATAGGCTTTAACCCACAAAAGAAGTCAAGTGGCCAAGCCTGACATACATGGGATGTGTTCTGAAACTCATGCGGCAATGGGAAGGGGTACACATAATTCTCTCAGGAAAGGGGGCAACAGGAATATAATCTACCACAACAGGCAAAAAGATTAGCAAACTATGATTGTTAATAACTATGCATTCTGAAGAGAGGAATATAGGCAATTGTATTCTGCACATTCGAGGTTCTCAAAATGAAGAAAGAAGACAAAGGGAAAGGTTTGGCTCCACTAGAATAAACACTTGTATCCTGCTCTTTAACGTTTAATGTTAATTTTGTGGGTAGAGGGGAAAAGAAAGACCCTTCTCCTGCTAGAGCCCTGGGAATTAAACTGACAAAAGACAGATTAACAATAGAAACAGTTTATTAGCATGTACAGAGTGCATACACATGGGGGAAGCTCAGTGGTGAGTAATTCACAGGAGTGGTTAGAACTTGGGGATTGTGAAGCATTTTAACAAAGAATAATAAATTTGTAGAGAAGTGACAAGACAGAGGAAAATTGGTTCAGGCTTTTAGGGTGGCAAACTGTGGGAAGGTAAGTGCACATGGAAAGGAAATGGAAGACAAGGATTATTTCAATAAGCTTTGTTTGCAGATCTGTCTCAGTGCTGACTTTTCATCTTCTTTTCGCTTTAAAATTCTCCCAGAAGAGATTTACAGCAGTCCTCATGTCTCAGAAGTGTCTGCTTTTAGTCAGTAGGGGAAGTTCTAAGAAGGCTTTTTCTCTGATTGTCCCTTGCCTCCAGTTCAAAATAATCCTATGCCAAAGAGCCATATCTTGGGGTGGCATTTTCTGATCTCCTGCAAAAGTAGTTGCTCATATCACTAATAGTTTTCTCCCCTTATATTAATAGGTTTTTAGATGCAGAGATCCAGTATGGCTTAGAAAAACCAAAATAAATGAGATGATAGAACTTGGGGACTTACAGGGATACAATTTATGCACATTTTCCAAGGAATCTGGATATCTAATGTTTCATTATGTGTAACTGTGATTCTAAATGCTATATACCTTTAAATAAAGAAATGTAAAACTTTATTTTTAAAAATGAAAAGGCACAAAAATAATATTAAGCACATAAAAATATTGGACAGTGAGAGAATCATGAAAAATGTGTTTACCAACAATTTGGGTATTTTCAGTTGCAGAAAAAAATTGGAAAAATTTTAAAATGGATAAAAGAATTACTGGATGTATTCAATTGAAATGATGTTTTAGGGACTTCCCTGGTGGTCCTGTGGCTAACACTCTGCACTCCCAATTCAGGGAGCCTGGGTTCAATCCCTGGTCAGGGAACTAGATCCTACATGCCAAAACCAAGACCTGGCACAGCCATAAATAAATAAATAGATAAATAAGAAAGAAAGAAAATGAAGCCTTATCTAGAGCACATCCTTCTAGGTTAACTGATTCTTTGAAAGGAGTTTACACTTTTTATTGTCTTTGAGCTCTTTTATGACAAGTTGAACATAACATAGCAATGCAAATAATTCTGTTTAAACACAGGCAAATGAATCTTGTCTAGTGAATGGACAATTGGTCCCCGCCCCCCACCACACAAAAAAATCTAATTTTGTATTTTTTTGTAGATTGATTTTAGGGCCTGTGTATATGTCTGATCTTTGAATTCTCCTTCGGATTGGTTGAAACTCTGTATCATTACTTGAGTTAAATAAAATCTTTGATATATGTTCATTTTATATTTGTAAGAGCATCATGATTTTTATCTTTAAAAAATCTATCTTGTAACAGTGAATATTCCACTAAAATTCTTTTGTTATGAATATTTACTAGGAGTCAGTCTCTGATGCTGTATGTTTTTGCAAATGTATAATGTAAGATAATATTTTGAATTTAACTGTTTCATATCCCCCATAATTTTTCTTGATTTACACCTCATTTGGTCTAAGCTTGTTCCATCAGATTCTCTCTCTTAGTGATGCAAATTCAAAAATATCTGTGAG
Source organism: Madoqua kirkii (assembly GCA_006408675.1). Taxonomy (NCBI): domain Eukaryota; kingdom Metazoa; phylum Chordata; class Mammalia; order Artiodactyla; family Bovidae; genus Madoqua; species Madoqua kirkii. Next base: position 2,420 of record SJYC01146138.1, on the reverse strand, counting down.
TTCTGAGGCTGGTGGTGAAGTGGTGTCCTCTTGATACTGTTGGGGCCAGCGTCTCTGTGGGATTGCTCTGTGGGATCAGCAAGAGCGGAGGCATGGATTAGCCATAGATTAGCCATGGATTAGCCATGCCCAGAGCATGATTCCTGACTGCTGCCTTCTTCTTGACTCTCCTGGCAGCCTTTGATTTCTGAAAATTATCCAGAATCCTTCCAACAAGTTTTCTGTTTTGATTTACCTAATGTGAGATGATTTATGCTATTTGCAATCTGAATAGCTTTAATCAAAACAAAGTAGCATCAAGAAGGAGGGCATAAAACCATTACCCTGGTTAAAGCCAAGTCTCTGCCTATATTGCCTGAATCTCTGTGGCTAGAGAAAAACACCCAGCTTCACAGACTTATGCTCATTTTGAATTCATGATTACCAATCTCAGTGAGTCTTTAGCTGTCCAGCAGTCATCCTTTACTCTCTTAGCCTGTCTCCTCTCTCACACTCTCCTCTTATATCCTCATGCTCCCAATACATCCTCTCACCTTCTCTCTCTGGGCAGTGAACCTAGCTTGCTTCCTCATCAAGAAAACTGAGACTATCATGAAAGCAATTCTACAGATCATCACCACTTCTATTCGCCCGGCTTCCAGGAAGCCATGGTGTATGAGCTTCCTTTTATCTCACAGGTTCCTTCTCAGTTTCTTTTGCTAGTCTCTCTTCTCCCAAACTTCTAAATTCACGTTGTCTGACACCATAGCCACTAGCCGCAAGGGGCTCTTTTGAGCCCTACAAGTGTGGCCAGCCTGAATAGAGACTGTTGTTAAGTATGCATATGTGAAATTTCTAAGACTTACCAGGATAAAAGGTGATATGAAATATTTCGTTAATAATTTTTATAGTGACCACATCTATAGTATTGAAATGATAACATTTTGGATATCTTAAAGTTATAACACTTCCACCTGTTTCTTTTTCTTTTTTTCTTTTTATTTATTTATTTATTTTAAAAAATACTTTATTCTACGTTACAATACTGTATTGGTTTTGCCATACATTGACATGAATCAGCCACAGGTGTACACGATCTCCCAATGCCGAAGCCCCCTCCCACCTCCCACCCCATATCATCTCTCTGGATCATCCCGTGTACCAGCCCCAAGCATCCTGTATCCTGTATTGAACATAGACTGGCGCTTCGTTCCTTATATGATAGCATACATGTTTCGATGCCATTCTCCCAAATCATCCCACTCTCTTTCTTTTTCTAAGTGTGGGCGACTAGGAAACTTAAAAGTTATGTTGCTCATGTTGCGTTTCTGTCGTCAGCACTGCCCTAAGTGCTGGAGCGCCTAAGGCTGAGTCCCCTGGGCCTTCTCTGCTCTCACACTCTCATTCAGTTTCAGGGCTTTGAGTCTTTATTTTTATGCCAACAGCTGCCCAGTTTCTCTCCTGAGCTCCTGGCTGTATATCCAACTGCTTGCTCACCTTCTCCACCTGGAAAATCTAATATACATCTCAAACCTGACTTTCCTATCTCAGCTGATGGCAGCTCTGTTGAGTTGTTGGAGAGAAAACCGAGGAGTCATCTTTGGCTTCTTTCTTTCTCTCAAATGCCATATTTCTTTCTTTCAGTGGGCTTATATTCAAAGTGTATCCAGAATCTAGCCATATACACTGTGATGGGGTTTAGGACACACTATTCCAAATTATGGTATCTGGGCATACTGAATATTTTAAGCTGAAGGAGTTTGAGAAAACAGCAGAAGCAGGAAGTTCCCTCTGACCTCTTCAGCCCTTTCCCCCTGAAGCAGGTGCCAAGGCCGTCATGTAAAGAAATGCCCTTACATGAAATAGGAAATGATAAAGAAAGGAATATTCTTATATCCAAGAAAAAGCACTTTGACATGAAGAAGAATCTGAATGAATAAGGCTTGCTGAATTTTCTCCAGGTTATTATGCGTACATCAGTCTCTGTCCTAGCATATTGTTCCATGACTTTGAGCTGCTCATCAAATCTCGCTTTAAAAGCACTCAGGTTTAATCTTTTTTTTTTTCTTTCAGGTCTTTATTTCTTTATGAGGATTCTTATATCATGTAAAATAAATATGTATGATTTTTTTCCTGTTAATCTTTATCAGTTTAACTTTCAGACTCAACCAAGGGACCCTAAAAGAGTCAAGGAAAATTTTTTCCTCCCCTATAACTACTTCCCTGCCTGGCTACCACCACCTTTTTTTTTTTTCTTTTTGCCTAGATTACTAGGATAGTAAGAAATAGATCTGGTTTCTATTGTGTCTTTACTGTCTGTTCTTAATGCAATACCAGAGGGATTCTTTAACTCCCTCTGTTAAAAAATCCTGCCAGAGTGCAGGAGGAAACAGACAGAACAGGCTCCATCTTGAAAGCAGGACTCCACCTTGGGCCAGACT
>SJYC01146137.1:0-15038 GCA_006408675.1 Madoqua kirkii | reverse complement strand
TTCTGAAGAGAGGAATATAGGCAATTGTATTCTGCACATTCGAGGTTCTCAAAATGAAGAAAGAAGACAAAGGGAAAGGTTTGGCTCCACTAGAATAAACACTTGTATCCTGCTCTTTAACGTTTAATGTTAATTTTGTGGGTAGAGGGGAAAAGAAAGACCCTTCTCCTGCTAGAGCCCTGGGAATTAAACTGACAAAAGACAGATTAACAATAGAAACAGTTTATTAGCATGTACAGAGTGCATACACATGGGGGAAGCTCAGTGGTGAGTAATTCACAGGAGTGGTTAGAACTTGGGGATTGTGAAGCATTTTAACAAAGAATAATAAATTTGTAGAGAAGTGACAAGACAGAGGAAAATTGGTTCAGGCTTTTAGGGTGGCAAACTGTGGGAAGGTAAGTGCACATGGAAAGGAAATGGAAGACAAGGATTATTTCAATAAGCTTTGTTTGCAGATCTGTCTCAGTGCTGACTTTTCATCTTCTTTTCGCTTTAAAATTGTCCCAGAAGAGATTTACAGCAGTCCTCATGTCTCAGAAGTGTCTGCTTTTAGTCAGTAGGGGAAGTTCTAAGAAGGCTTTTTCTCTGATTGTCCCTTGCCTCCAGTTCAAAATAATCCTATGCCAAAGAGCCATATCTTGGGGTGGCATTTTCTGATCTCCTGCAAAAGTAGTTGCTCATATCACTAATAGTTTTCTCCCCTTATATTAATAGGTTTTTAGATGCAGAGATCCAGTATGGCTTAGAAAAACCAAAATAAATGAGATGATAGAACTTGGGGACTTACAGGGATACAATTTATGCACATTTTCCAAGGAATCTGGATATCTAATGTTTCATTATGTGTAACTGTGATTCTAAATGCTATATACCTTTAAATAATGAAATGTAAAACTTTATTTTTAAAAATGAAAAGGCACGAAAATAATATTAAGCACATAAAAATATTGGACAGTGAGAGAATCATGAAAAATGTGTTTACCAACAATTTGGGTATTTTCAGTTGCAGAAAAAAATTGCGAAAAATTTTAAAATGGATAAAAGAATTACTGGATGTATTCAATTGAAATGATGTTTTAGGGACTTCCCTGGTGGTCCTGTGGCTAACACTCTGCACTCCCAATTCAGGGAGCCTGGGTTCAATCCCTGGTCAGGGAACTAGATCCTACATGCCAAAACCAAGACCTGGCACAGCCATAAATAAATAAATAGATAAATAAGAAAGAAAGAAAATGAAGCCTTATCTAGAGCACATCCTTCTAGGTTAACTGATTCTTTGAAAGAAGTTTACACTTTTTATTGTCTTTGAGGTCTTTTATGACAAGTTGAACATAACATAGTAATGCAAATAATTCTGTTTAAACACAGGCAAATGAATCTTGTCTAATGAATGGACAATTGGTCCCCGCCCCCCACCACACACAAAAAATCTAATTTTGTATTTTTTTGTAGATTGATTTTAGGGCCTGTGTATATGTCTGATCTTTGAATTCTCCTTCGGATTGGTTGAAATTCTGTATCATTACTTGAGTTAAATAAAATCTTTGATGTATGTTCATTTTATATTTGTAAGAGCATCATGATTTTTATCTTTAAAAAAATCTATCTTGTAACAGTGAATATTCCATTAAAATTTCTTTGTTATGAATATTTACTAGGAGTCAGTCTCTGATGCTGTATGTTTTTGCAAATGTATAATGTAAGATAATATTTTGAATTTAACTGTTTCATATCCCCCATAATTTTTCTTGATTTACACCTCATTTGGTCTAAGCTTGTTCCATCAGATTCTCTCTCTTAGTGATGCAAATTCAAAAATATCTGTGAGTTCTGAGGCTGGTGGTGAAGTGGTGTCCTCTTGATACTGGTGGGGCCAGCGTCTCTGTGGGATCGCTCTGTGGGATCAGCAAGAGCGGAGGCATGGATTAGCCATAGATTAGCCATGGATTAGCCATGCCCAGAGCATGATTCCTGACTGCTGCCTTCTTCTTGACTCTCCTGGCAGCCTTTGATTTCTGAAAATTATCCAGAATCCTTCCAACAAGTTTTCTGTTTTGATTTACCTAATGTGAGATGATTTATGCTATTTGCAATCTGAATAGCTTTAATCAAAACAAAGTAGCATCAAGAAGGAGGGCATAAAACCATTACCCTGGTTAAAGCCAAGTCTCTGCCTATATTGCCTGAATCTCTGTGGCTAGAGAAAAACACCCAGCTTCACAGACTTATGCTCATTTTGAATTCATGATTACCAATCTCAGTGAGTCTTTAGCTGTCCAGCAGTCATCCTTTACTCTCTTAGCCTGTCTCCTCTCTCACACTCTCCTCTTATATCCTCATGCTCCCAATACATCCTCTCACCTTCTCTCTCTGGGCAGTGAACCTAGCTTGCTTCCTCATCAAGAAAACTGAGACTATCATGAAAGCAATTCTACAGATCATCACCACTTCTATTCGCCCGGCTTCCAGGAAGCCATGGTGTATGAGCTTCCTTTTATCTCACAGGTTCCTTCTCAGTTTCTTTTGCTAGTCTCTCTTCTCCCAAACTTCTAAATTCACGTTGTCTGACACCATAGCCACTAGCCGCAAGGGGCTCTTTTGAGCCCTACAAGTGTGGCCAGCCTGAATAGAGACTGTTGTTAAGTATGCATATGTGAAATTTCTAAGACTTACCAGGATAAAAGGTGATATGAAATATTTCGTTAATAATTTTTATAGTGACCACATCTATAGTATTGAAATGATAACATTTTGGATATCTTAAAGTTATAACACTTCCACCTGTTTCTTTTTCTTTTTTTCTTTTTATTTATTTATTTATTTTAAAAAATACTTTATTCTACGTTACAATACTGTATTGGTTTTGCCATACATTGACATGAATCAGCCACAGGTGTACACGATCTCCCAATGCCGAAGCCCCCTCCCACCTCCCACCCCATATCATCTCTCTGGATCATCCCGTGTACCAGCCCCAAGCATCCTGTATCCTGTATTGAACATAGACTGGCGCTTCGTTCCTTATATGATAGCATACATGTTTCGATGCCATTCTCCCAAATCATCCCACTCTCTTTCTTTTTCTAAGTGTGGGCGACTAGGAAACTTAAAAGTTATGTTGCTCATGTTGCGTTTCTGTCGTCAGCACTGCCCTAAGTGCTGGAGCGCCTAAGGCTGAGTCCCCTGGGCCTTCTCTGCTCTCACACTCTCATTCAGTTTCAGGGCTTTGAGTCTTTATTTTTATGCCAACAGCTGCCCAGTTTCTCTCCTGAGCTCCTGGCTGTATATCCAACTGCTTGCTCACCTTCTCCACCTGGAAAATCTAATATACATCTCAAACCTGACTTTCCTATCTCAGCTGATGGCAGCTCTGTTGAGTTGTTGGAGAGAAAACCGAGGAGTCATCTTTGGCTTCTTTCTTTCTCTCAAATGCCATATTTCTTTCTTTCAGTGGGCTTATATTCAAAGTGTATCCAGAATCTAGCCATATACACTGTGATGGGGTTTAGGACACACTATTCCAAATTATGGTATCTGGGCATACTGAATATTTTAAGCTGAAGGAGTTTGAGAAAACAGCAGAAGCAGGAAGTTCCCTCTGACCTCTTCAGCCCTTTCCCCCTGAAGCAGGTGCCAAGGCCGTCATGTAAAGAAATGCCCTTACATGAAATAGGAAATGATAAAGAAAGGAATATTCTTATATCCAAGAAAAAGCACTTTGACATGAAGAAGAATCTGAATGAATAAGGCTTGCTGAATTTTCTCCAGGTTATTATGCGTACATCAGTCTCTGTCCTAGCATATTGTTCCATGACTTTGAGCTGCTCATCAAATCTCGCTTTAAAAGCACTCAGGTTTAATCTTTTTTTTTTTCTTTCAGGTCTTTATTTCTTTATGAGGATTCTTATATCATGTAAAATAAATATGTATGATTTTTTTCCTGTTAATCTTTATCAGTTTAACTTTCAGACTCAACCAAGGGACCCTAAAAGAGTCAAGGAAAATTTTTTCCTCCCCTATAACTACTTCCCTGCCTGGCTACCACCACCTTTTTTTTTTTTCTTTTTGCCTAGATTACTAGGATAGTAAGAAATAGATCTGGTTTCTATTGTGTCTTTACTGTCTGTTCTTAATGCAATACCAGAGGGATTCTTCAACTCCCTCTGTTAAAAAATCCTGCCAGAGTGCAGGAGGAAACAGACAGAACAGGCTCCATCTTGAAAGCAGGACTCCACCTTGGGCCAGACTGTGGACTTTAATCTAGATGCCCAGTATCTACGGAAACAACGTACCAATGGGAGAACCAAACCGCTGGATGGAAGAGCCCAAGGGCTTGTAGCTAGACTCTCTGTTGCCTGAAAGAACACCCTAATTATCTGTGTAACTGAATAGAATCATAAATTCTGTTATGCTTATTGGGGTATGACCACAGGCCTATTGATAATTGTCCACTGTTCACTACCTAGGCTTAAGGCATACGAATCACGGGTTAACTTTGATTGTATCTTTCTTTTCTTTTGTTCAGACTAGTTTCAGGGAATTTGGGGAGGTGGGTTTGGGCACATACACTTAGAGTATATAAGGTTTTCACAAAAACTGGTTGGGGTCCTTGGCTAAGAGGAGACTCTGCCCTGGGCCCGCTGGTGTAATAAACTGCACTCCACTATCTGCATTGTCTTTCTGAGTGATTTTGTTTCCCAGAACGTGTGGCTATAACAAGAGTAAAGACCAATCTTTGCAGCAGCTAACTGCCCTGGATGATATGATCCCTATCACATCCCTGGCCTTGTCCCCTAACAACTCCAATTCACCCTTTCCAATCACACAGCTATTCCTTAACAGGCCACACATGATCCTGCCTTAAGGCCTTAGTATTTGTAGCTCTCTCTGCCTGAAATGCTCTGCTTTTAGATATTTACATGCTTGAACATCTTAGATAGCCACATGGCTGAATATCTAATTCAACTCCTTCAGCTTTTTGTTGAGATGTCCCATTCTAAAGGAGATTTCTCTGTTTAAAATTGTAATCTACCTCCCCTCACCCCAATCTCTCTATTCCCACCTACTTTTTTTCAAAATGTTGCAGGAAGAGGGACCCCTTCCAGGGCTCAAAACTGGGCTCTTGTCTAACTTGGAAATGATTGTCCAAGGAGACACATGTGCTGACAAAGCAAGAGATTTTATTGGGAAAGCGCACCTGGGTGGAGACAAAGCAAGAGATTTTATTGGGAAAGCGCACCTGGGTGGAGAGCAGGAAGGAAGGTCAGGGAACCCAGGAGAGCTGCTCTGTCACATGGCTTGCAGTCATGGGCTTTATGGTGATGAGATCAGTTTCCAGGATGTCCTTAGCCAATCATTCTGACTCCTTCCTGGTGGCGCACGCTTTGTTCAGCCAAGATGGATGCCAGAGAGAAGGATTCTGGGATGTAGTTGGACAGGTGGTGTCTTCTTTTGACCTTTCCCAAACTCTTCTGATTGGTGGAGGCTTATTAGTTCCCTGTTCCTTACCAGGACTTCCGGTCGTAAAACAGCTCATGGAAATGGTCACTATGGTGCCTGGCCAGGGTGGACGGTTTCGGTCAGTGTGCTTCCCCTAACAGAAGTACTCAGCCTCCAATATTCCGTTAACTAACTTATTTATTTTGCTTATTTTTTATTGTTATCCCACACACCGTCCTTGCCTTGAGAGTAGAAGCTCCTGTAAGACAAATACCTTCTATCTCTTTTGTTTTCTGACGCATTCCAAGGGCTTCTGTTAGGGGAAGCACACTGATTGAAGGGGCCCTGGAAGGGGTCTTCCTTCCTGCAGCACTGACAGCAGGGTCTGATACATGGAAGACATATCAACACGCACCTGTTAAATGAACATTAGGGGAATCAGAGGAGGCTGATTATTCTTACAAGGTGCAATAAGACAAAGTCCAGTTCAGTGTGGCCAAGCCCAGAGTAGAAAAGGAAAGCAAAACCAGAAATCAGATTCTGAAATCCAGATCAATAAAACAATTACTTGCCTGGTCCAAATGCAGCCAACCAAATGGTCTGAGTTGCTTTTTCTTGATTTCCTTAGACCGGTTGACACAATGAAGGTGGGGGGGGGGGGGGATGGGATCTTTCAGGATCTCAGTGATTTTCAGATCTCACTGGGAAAGTGGAGAAAACATCAATAATTGCTGGAACCCTGACCCTGGTCCCCTAAACATCCTCTTTTCTTGCATACCTTTGCTGAAAGAGGGAATCCCATTCCAAGGCAAGGAATGGAATGCGCTGGTGGGGCAAGGGCAACATTCCTGCGGAGATTAGAGAAGGTAGGTTCAGAGCAGCCTCCTTTGTACCTCTTTGTTCTGGGTCTAAGCCTGAAGGCTAAGGCCATTAAGCAGAAAACAATTGGAGATCCTAAGAAATGGAAAGCCACGCTTGGGTTTTCATTTCAGTAGGAAAGTCCATGTGAGGAGACCCAACAATGTTACTAACATTCTTTCATTCATAAACAAGTATTTGTTGGGTTCCTATTGTGTTCCAGGTGGGCTTCCCTGGAGTGGTAAAGAATCTGCCTGCCAATGCAAGAGATATGGCTTCGGTCACTCCAGTATTCTTGCCTGGAAAATCCCATGAACAGCGGAGCCTGGTGGGCTACAGTCTATGAGGTCACAAAAGAACTGCACGTAACTTTCGTGCCAGACACATTCTTGGCCTTGAGGAAACAGGTCACCATTTAATTAATGTAAGGTAGCTGCCTTCATGAAGCTTATGTTGTGTCTGATGTTGACTAAAAAAAAAAAAATTCACAACCTAAAAGTTGAGAGTTATGTTGTATTCAGTGGAAATTTTTAGGACTTTAAGCCTGGGAGGCAGCATCTCAAGTGACCCTGAGAGAACTGCTTTGAGAATTCTAGGGACAGAGCCAAAATATACAGTTTTGCAATAAAGGGCAAGTAGTAAGAAGTCAAAAGATAGTTATTAATTAAAGAAAATCAGATATCTCAAGTTAAGTGATTTTGTGCTTTTCTATATATAGTAAGATGTAAGAGCCTAGCTACTGAAATCGTTCCTTTGATACGCACCTCAGCTATCTGGGGCGAGTACTGCGTGTTTTCACATCCTGAGTCCATCCAGGGTTCACCAGCTCACCACTGTTGGCAGTGGCTGCAATCACTGATGACTATGACATCATTTGTTTACTGATACGGCAGGCAATACCCATTTCTCAGTTCCTCCTCTTGGTCTGAAATTTGACTAATATTTGGGAGACATTTAATGACCAATTTTTGTCCCATGGTGATGGGAGGTTTGTCCCAGATATGGCAAAAATTCTTGTCGACATGCCACTCTAGGTGCTATTTCCCAATTAGGCTCTGTAGATACTTAAAGATTCTCTAGTCTGTCTGACTTACCAGGCTGTTAAAACCCAGGAGATAATTTCCCTTGTTGCTTCTTCTCATACCTAGAATCACAATATTATAACTGTGCGATGTGGGGTTATACATGGTATATACCTCTTCAAGATGGGTACTGTTGAGATAGGAGATAGATGGGTTCCAAGCTAGGCATTTACAACTAACCTCTTATTTATAATTTCCTGAGGAAGGAGACAAGTGGGCTTGAGGCGAGGCAATTCCAACAGCCTCCTATTTGCACTTTAAAATAGAAATCACACAGGAATCAGGGTAAATAGCCAGGCTCTGTCTCTTAAGGACACTTTAATATAACAGCTATGGCAGGGGCTGAGAGGGGCTAAACCTTGCTTGAGTAAAAGATCAAGAGGCGACATTTTTCCCATCCTAGCAGAAAAGGAGACACTACGCATATACAGAAGGGCTCCTCGGGGGTCAAGAGGAGGGGGCACTGCCCCATATTATGTGATGCCAAGGCCCTCTCCACAGGCCTCTGGGCTGGAATCCATCTTGGAAAAAAGTTGCACACACATGCTGAGGAGGGTCCTAGGACAAGTCAGGTGAGGAAAAAGACAGCAGATAATTGGCCAAAAGTAAACAAAGACCCCTAAGAACTGCACTATGTAAGTGAGTCACTGGCCTCTTTACTGTACTCTTCCCAGGGGGACACCCACAGCCTTTCTCTCCAGGTGTGTATCTCTGCCCTGTTGCTTCTGCCTTAACTGAACAAGCTGTTTCTCCACGTGCTCTCCCACTTGTTGTGCTGTGTCTCTAATAATAAACCTCATACCTATTTTTTACAGTTTGCCTCTTTGAGAAATGCATTTTTCAGTGGGGGCAAAAGCCCAAGGAATTTTGTTTCTAGCTTCTAGCCCCTGGTGGATTAAGTGGCTAAGATCCCTGATTTTTATCTAGGTTTCAGTTCAGTTCAGTTCAGTCACTCAGTCGTGTCCAACTCTTTGTGACCCCATGCAGCACGCCAGGCCTCCCTGTCCATCAGCAACTCCCGGGGTTCACCCAAACTCTTGTCCATTGAGTCAGTGATGCCATCCAACCATCTCATCCTCTGTCGTCCCCTTCTCCTCCCACCCTCAATCTTTCTCAGCATCTGAGGGTCTTTTCAAATGAGTCATCTCTTCACATCAAGTGCCCAAAGTATTGGAGTTTCAGCTTCAACATCAGTCTTTCCAATGAACACTCAGGACTGCCCTCCTTTAGAATGGACTGGTTGGATCTCCTTGCAGTCCAGGGGACTCTCAAGAGTCTTCTCCAACACCACAGTTCAAAAGCATCAATTCTTCTGTGCTCAGCTTTCTTTATAGTCCAGCTCTCACATGCATGCTACCCAGGTTCAGTTCCTGGGCAGGGAACTAAGATTTTGCTTCAAGCCACTGCTTACTGCTGCCTTTCTGAGATCACTCTTTTATAAGAGACAACAATCTTATAAAATAGATAGAATATAAGTAATTGAGTTAGTAATATTGACAGAGTCATAGTGCAGCAGGGCAACACGAATCATAAACAATTTGAAAATAAAGAACACATTAAAACAATTATTAGTATAAGTAGTTGCGATCCAGTTGTACTAAACCATCAAGTCTATGGGAGAGCCAGCTGGAAAAGCCAAATTCTGGAAGGATCAGGTAGAGAGAAAGAGATAAGCATGTCATCTTTGTTTGCAAAGATACTATTTATCAACTTGCTGTAGGTAGCGTAATAGGAAAAGCTTTTCTGGAAAACAAAAATTAAAGTTAGTGTATTTTCCAAAAAGCCATAGAATTATAATCATATGGTTCATTCAGTCCCTTAATTAGTTCCTACTAATCTGGAGGAAGTCATCAGGTTGTTCACTAAGGTTTTGTCATTTGTTGCCCAGTTCTGTGGCATTATCTACTAATAAAAGCTATCAGAAACTTGTTGTTCAGTTGCCAAATCATGTCCAACTCTTCGTGGCCCCATAGACTGAAGCATGCCAGCCCTCCCTGTCCCTCACTGTCTCCCCAAATTTGCCCAGGTTCTTGTCCATTGCATTAGTGATGCCATCCAACCATCTCATCCTATGTTGCCCTCTTCTCCTTCTGCCTTCAATCTTTCCTGGCTTCAGAATCTTTTCCAGTGAGTCAGCTGTTTGCATCAGGTGGCCAAAGTATTAGAGCTTCAATTTCAACATCAGTCCTTCTGGTGAGTATTCAGGGTTGATTTCCTTTAAAATTGACTTGCTTGTTTAATCTCCTTGCTGAAACTTATATTTGTTTTAAAAATCCTTTTTAAGAGTGTTCTTGAAAATATTCATTTTGTAAAGTATTAGTGTAAAATAATGATTATGTATATAGGATAAAACTTAGAACAGCATGGTTGAAGATTTGAGTACAATGCAGTTAGCAAGCAACTTGGATATTTCTTTGACATATAACATTTTAGGGTAATAGCTAAAATTATGACTGATATATCAGGATAGATAAGGATTTCATATAAATTTTGGAATAGCTATATCAATAATGTTTACTCATACACTATAACCTAACCTAAGGGTTTTCCTGGTGGCTCAGATGGTAAAGCATCTGCCTGCAATGTGGGAGACCTGGGTTCTATTCCTGGGTTGGGAAGATCCCCTGGAGAAGGAAATGGCAACCCACTCCAGTACTCTTGCCTGGAAAATCCCATGGATGGAGGAGCCTGGTCGACTACAGTTCATGGGGTCGCAAAGAGTTGGACATGACTGAGCGACTTTACTTTTCACTTTTTTCAACCTAAGGTTCATCTCCAATCACTTGACAATGTTTTTAAGTAATTTAACATACCAAATAAACTTAGTTTAGCATTCCTCTCTTAGATCCACTCTCCACAACTAGATACAGCCCACAGGCAACAGCAAAAAGCCAGCACAGCCAAAAATAATAAATAAATACCAGTGATAATTTCTAAAAACATTTGTTTTCTAATAGAGAAAACATCTCAGAGTGGCATGAAACATAGTCATAAAGAATCTTAAATATCTTTAGCTTCTCTGTTTAGTAATTCATGTCTCAGTATCTTATTTCTATGTGTGTGTGTGTGAATGACCTAGCAATTCAATAAACTGTGTTGCTTAAACTAGTACAACTCTAGAACTTTTAAGTTACAAAATTATCTGGTGAGATCATTTTAAGTGGACATTTCTAAAACATAAATAATTTTAAAGAGTTAACCCCAAAACTCTTATCTTATTTACATTTAAAGTTTCTTCATATCAAATTATTTTCCTTGCAACATATAAAAGGTCTTATTTGACTTTTATCAGACCTAGTACAAAAAGTATTATACTTAATATTGATGACTCTAAATACATGTCTATATTAATTGTATCAACAAATTTTAACACTACATAGCAACTTAATATTAAATATTCCCCAGTTCACATGAATCTGAAAGTCAAATTTTGGCCAGCTTTTTTTATATTTAATTTGCAAGCACTTACATTTAAGTTGAGCTCTGTAAATTCAATTTTGATGATACTTTCTGGAAGTAGAGATTATATTGATATAATTATTTATACATATATTATATACTATATATAATTATGAGAGCTTCCCAGGTGGCTCAGTTGGTAAAGAATCTGCTTGAAATGCATGTCTCAGGTGTAGGAGACATGAGTTTGATCCCTGGGTTGGAAAGATCCCCTGGAGGAGGGCTTGGCAACCCTCCTGCACATTATATATTAATATATAATTATGTATGTGTGCTGTGTGCTCAGTCATGTCAGTCATGTCTGAGTCTTTGTGACCCTATGGACTGTAGCCTGCCAGGCTCTTCTGTCCATGGGATTCTCCAGGCAAGAATACGTGAGTGGGTTGCCATGCCCTCCTCCAGGGGATCTTTCTAACCCAGGGATTGAACTCAAATTTCCTGCATTGCAGGAAGATTCTTTACTTGCTGGCAAATGAATCATCAGGTATTGTAAAGTTATTAGTTTATACAGAACAACTGAAATACATTAAAGTTGCTTGCTCAAATGACTAAGGCTTTACGATTTGTAAAGTTTGGCTGAGGGAGCATCCCAAGAAACTTGAATTTTAAAACTGCCACTTTGTCGTTTTTTCCCCCTTGCTTTCAAGTCTTGCCTGATTGGGCTTAATTTCAGGTCATTGTGGCCTGTGTTTACATTTTCTGATTTGAAGAGATTTAGAAGAAAATGACAGTTGCTTTTAGTTCCCCAAAAGAATGAGTTTGTCACCTAAATGACACTAAAAAATTGATTTGTCCTACTATATATTATACAGATCAGAAGTTTAGGAGTTCCATGTTCTAAACTGAAGTTTAGGAGTTCTATGTTTTGAAACTTTAGAGTTGAATTTATCATGCCTTCAGAAGCTTGTATAAAGCATTTGGCAAAGACGTTTATTTTTAAAAGATTTTTTATTTATTTAGTTGCTCTATGAAGTATGCAGGACCTTAGTTCCCCAACCAGGAACTGAACCTGTGCCTCCTGCAGCGGAAGCATGCAGTCTTAACCACTGAACAACCAAGGAAAGCTCAACAAAGATCTCCTTTCTGAGCTTACAAGTTAAACCCAGAGCAAGATCACTAACTTTATTAGCCCTTGAATATTAGTTTCCAGTTTTTACTTATTTATATGGCTCATGTAACTCAGTTGACTTCCTTCAGTATGTTCAATTAATATTTTCTGAGGGGCAGATGTGTCTTCTCTTCACAGGGAAAGCTTCCCCAATGAAACATGTCTACCTTATAATATAGTTAAACAAAACAGTTGTAACCATCTTATATAAAGTCCATTTAAATATATATAAATTTTTTTCTCAATTCTGTCAATATTTTATACCTTTAACTTTAGGCTTCATTAGGATACAATCAGCAAGTTTTGATCTTACAGGAGGAATTTTAGAAGATTTTCTTTCTTTTTATTCTCTCATTTCAGTTTGTCTATTTTTATGGAAAAGACTCTAACTTCCAAAGAGTGGGGTTTGAGCCAAGGAACTCAGGCCCTTTGGCCTAACTCTTGCTCCAAATAATTGCTGGTCAGGTACCTCAGTATAATTTTTTTTAAGTCACACACACACACACACACACACACACACACACACAAGTAAGGTAAATAGAGAAGCCTTGCTTGGATTTTTAATGTTGAGGACCAGTTCAGTTTCAGCTCAGGTCAGTCGCTCAGTCATGTCTGACTCTTTGCGACCCCATGAATCGCAGCACAACAGGCCTCCCTCTCCATCACCGTCTCCCGGAGTTCACTCAGACTCACATCCATTGAGTCCGTGATGCCATCCAGCCATCTCATCCTGTCGTCCCCTTCTCCTCCTACCCCCAATCCCTCCTTGCATCAGGGTCTTTTCCAATGAGTCAACTCTTGGCATGAGGTGGCCAAAGTACTGGAGTTTCAGCTTTAGCATCATTCCTTCCAAAGAAATCCCAGGGCTGATCTCCTTCAGAATGGACTGGTTGGATCTCCTTGCAGTCCAAGGGACTCTCAAGAGTCTTCTCCAACACCACAGATCAAAAGCATCAATTCCTTAGCGCTCAGCCTTCTTCACAGGGAAAACCATAGCCTTGACTAGACGGTACTTAGTCGGCAAAGCAATGTCTCTGTGCCATCTAGGTTGGTCATAACTTTTCTTCCAAGGAGTAAGCGTCTTTTAATAGGAGGGTCATTTTTGGCCCATTTAACCTTAGGTGATATAATATCAAAACCCTGTGTTCTAATCACATAAATGTCCATTTTATTTATCTTATTTTAAACAACTATCTAAATATTTCCTTATTTATTTGAAATAAGTACTTTGTACAATTTCTACCTTGTTGGAAAAAGGATTTAGACTTTCCTTACAACATTTTTTTCTGTTAACATTAATTATTCTAATGTTTTGGGACTTCTCTGGTGGTCCAGTGGTAAAGAATTCACCTTCCAATATAGGCAATGTGGGTTTGACCTCTGGTCATGGAACTAAGATCCCACATGCTGTGGGGCAACTAGGCTCAACACATTGAAACTAGAGAGCTGTGCTCCACAACTAGAGAAGACGGCACACTGCGGTGAGGAGTCTATGTGCTACAACAAAGACCCAGCATAATCGAACAATTTTTTAAAATATATGCTGATCTTTTCATTAGCATTAGACAAATGAAATTATAAGACCCATTGAGAGAAAGCAAACACCACAAATCAAGCTTCCTAAGCTGTTTTTTTTCCTTCTTTGTTTTAAACTAAAGAAATTGTTAGGTTAGCCATTAGATATATTTCTTTTTTTTCACCTTTAATTTTATTTCTATGTGTACCAAAAAACAGCTGTTTTATAATGAGAGTGCTCTAGAATCCACCAATTTAGAAGCTTTTTCAGTTTAAAAGTATCCATCATTTGCCCATTAATAGAATATACATTAATAGTGATTCCAACCAATAAGACACAAGAGGTCTCTCCATAAGAGTGGGAAAGGATGTCACCAAAGTAAAATCCAGAGAGTTTACTTCAAACAGCAGTATGGCAGAAGTCAGGTTTTCAAAACATACATACACACACAGAGAGAATGTGCTAGGAAGATCAGGTAGAACATTTACATCTCAAAGACAAAGAGAAGTGTAAGTTTCCCCTTGAAGGCCTATGTTTAAAATCAGCCTTCTGGACCAAGACAGTGGAGGAATAAGACAGGGGGATCACCTTCTCCCCTGACAAATATATCAAAAACTGCACGCGGAACACCTTCTCAATGCTGATAGAGGGACCCAGACTTCCAAAAAGGCAAGTCAGTCTCTTCAGAATGAGGTAGGGCAAAAGATAAAAAAGAAGACAAAAGGTTTCGAGGAAGGGATCCGCACCCAGGGAGGAGCTAGTGAAGGAGGAGCATCTGCACACTAGGCAGCCCCCCTCAAGCGGGTTCAGGAGGTGGCTCTGAAACCAGAGGGGAGCACAGTGATGAGTGAGGCTACAGGTGCCTCAAAGGCAAATAGAGAAAATTCACCGCAGAGATCACTGCCGAACAGCACTTTCCAGCCGAGAAGCAGCTCATATGCCCACAGTGAGCGGGGGCTGGTTCTCAGCCTCAGGCTTTAGGGGTCAGACCTCAGGGAGAGGGCCCGGTTTCCAGCCATGGAGATGCTCTGAGAGGGCTGGTACGACACAGCTGAGGGAGTCCAGGGAATAGCCTGGAACCTCCCGAGAGACAAAATATCACTCCCAAAGCAACATTCTGTCCCTGCACTCACAAACACTGGATCCTGCATCAGTGAATATGGAAGCGAGGCTAAACAGCTGCAGTCTCCAGCTGCAGAGGTCGAGAAGCTGGAGCACGCGCAGGAGACACAGTCTTGGCCCCAGGGACTGCCTCTACCGCCAAGCTGCGAGCGGCCATGGGTTGCTACCCGTGTCTTCCTGGAAGCCTGAGCAGCTTGGCTCTGCCAGGCCTCCCACAAGCCCAGGCCAACACCGCCAGGGAGGTGGAGGACATGCCTCAGACTGTGGCGACCTCTCACAGGTCCCACCATGGCAGGCGCTCCCCACACACTCCCACTGTGTCTGATGTGCCTCTCCCTCTCCCAAGCTCAACTAAGAGAGACCTAGAAAGTGACTACTTTCAGCCCCTTGTGTCTGGGAGGAGAGCAGATGCTGGAGAGTGACTGAAAGCAGAGGCAGAAGATGTGTATAA
>SJYC01146135.1:0-13143 GCA_006408675.1 Madoqua kirkii | reverse complement strand
TACAATAGTCACAAATATGGAGAAATATCAGGATGTTAAAAAAATTTTGAAGAAATTTTATTATAATTTTCCATCACTTAGATCATTAAAACTGACTGTGTTATCAACTTTCCATTTAAGTAATACAGCATTGATTATTTAATTTTGAAAAATTTTAAATATTTCTTTGGCCAACTAACTCAGGTTTTTATAAATAGTTTATTCTGAACAACTCTTTAACTAAGCTTTTGTGACATGATTAGCTCAGTTACCTGGTTTAATATTGAACTTGAATATATTCTGAATCCAAGAGTTGAGGTCCAAATGTAAATAGTCTCAGAAGCCCTGTACAATTGGGAGGAGAAAACTGAGAATGATTCCTTGAATTTATATGGTGGATTTAAAAACAAAGCATTTTTTCCTATCTAAATTGTTTTCTGGGACAGATATTCATAAAAAACTGGTTTATCACTGTAACTGATGAATGTAAGAACTAGAAATAAACTTCTGACATTACCTAGACCTAAACTGATTATATCCATAGTGGCAATTATCACAATTTTTTATTCTATCAGAGCTCCCAAGACCAAGAGCTCATGATCTTTACTTTCGCACCCATTCTGTTCAGTTCAATTCAGTTGCTCAGTTGTGTCCAACTCTTTGCCACCCATGAATTGCAGCACGCCAGGCCTTCTTGTGCATCACCAACTCCCAGACTTCACTCAAACTCATGTCCATCGAGTGGGTGATGCTATCCAGCCATCTCATCCTCTGTAGTCCCCTTCTCCTCCTGCCCCCAATCCCTCCTAGCACCAGAGTCTTTTCCAATGAGTCAACTCTTTGCATGAAGTGGCCAAAGTACTGGGGTTTCAGCTTTAGCATCATTCCTTCCAAAGAACACCCAGGAATGATCTCCTTTAGAATGGACTGGTTGGATCTTCTTACAGTCTAAGGGACTCTCAAGAGTCTTCTCCAACACTACAGTTCAAAACCATCAGTTCTTTGGTGCTCAGCCTTCTTCACAGTCCAACTCTCACATCCATACATGACCAATGGAAAAACCATAGCCTGGACTAGACGGACCTTTGTTGGCAAAGTAATGTCTCTGCTTTTCAATATGGTATCTAGGTTGGTCATAACTTTTCTTCCAAGGAGTAAGCGTCTTTTAATTTCAAGGCTGCAATCACCATCTGCAGTGATTTTGGAGCCCCCCAAAATAAAGTCTGATACTGTTTCCACTGTTTCCCCATCTATTTGCCATGAAGTGATGGGACCCGATGCCATGCTCTTCATTTTCTGAATGTTGAGCTTTAAACCAACTTTTTCACTGTTCTCTTTCACTTTCATCAAGAAGCTTTTTAGTTCCTCTTCACTTTCTGCCATAAGGGTGGTGTCATCTGAATATCTGAGATTATTGATATTTCGCCCATCAATCTCGCACCCATTACAACAAAGTAAATAAAATGTGGTTCTGTTAACATTTGTATCTTTTTTGAGACGGCAGATAGTGACTGGAGCCATGAAATTAAAAGATACTTGCTCCTTGGAAGAAAAGTTGTGACCAGCCTAGACAGCATATTAAAAAGCAGAGATATTACTTCGCCAACAAAGTTCCATCTAGTTAAAGCTGTGGTTTTTCCAGTGGTCATGTATAGATGTGAGTGTTGGACCAGAAAGATGGCTGAGCACTGAAGAATTGATGCTTTTGAACTGTGGTGCTGGAGGAGACTCTTGAGAGTCCCTTGGACTGCAAGGACATCAAACCAGTCCATCCTAAAGGAAATCATCCCTGAATATTCCTGGATGCCAAGGTCTTAGTTTCCTGAATGTAATTTTAAGCCAGTTTTTGTTTTGTTTTTTGGTTTTTTTTTTTTTTTGTTTGTTTGTTTACTCTCTTTCAGGTTCATCAAGAGGCTTTTTAGTTCCTCTTCATTTTCTGCCATTAAAGTGGTGTCATATGCATATCTGAGGTTATTGGTATTGTTCCTGGCAATCTTGATTCCAGTTTATGCTTCATCCAGCCTGGCATTTTGCATGAAGTAGTCTTCATATAAGTTAAATAATTAGGGTGACTATACAGCCTTGACTGCCGGGAGCTAGCATGAGGAGTCCCGCCTGTGGCAAAGGTCATGAGGTTAAGGGGTCTGACAGGCAAAAGTGAGTCAGGCCTTAAGGGAGCCTCGCTGAATTTTCTCGAACATCTACCCTCAAAACCAGAGTCTGCCTGCCTTATTGTACTGTGCTTTCCACTCTTCTGACATTACAGTGGGGCTATCCCCGACCACCTTTCTCTGGAAAAAGTTAACTTAGAGCTCAAATTAGTCTCCTGCATATGAAAGGAGTGTTTCAGCTCAAATCTCTTTGATGGCTCTCTAACTTGCCTGACAGGTTTAACTACACTTGTGATTTTTTACAGCCCCCCCAACTGTGAGAGGCACAAAGCTAAAGCACCTTAAAGATATAGAACCTTTTCTAAAAAGCTAAAAATTATATTGGTGATGGGTTTCACTGTTGAGTCAATGACTGCTGCCAGGCCTCCATATTCTTTATGTTTTAGGCACCTGAAGGATATTAATCAATGTAATTGGGATATAGAAAAAGGAATATAGTAGTTTTGATGTTAGCAACACTAGACGTTTAATTTTCTCTTTGTTATAAATCATTGTATTCCTCTTTCTTTGTTATAAATTGTTGTGTCCTTGCTATGTAAGAATGTAACTTTATTTAGTGCTTTCTGAGAGTGGCCCCAGACTTTGGGAAAAACAACACCATTAAGGCAAATAAGTTTTCTGGTTGACAGACCCTTATCAGAAAAGGGCTGTAAAATGTTAATTGGCCTTCTGGCCAGAAGATGATGTAAATCACCTAAGACTTGTGTACACAGCTAGGTATGCAGAGAGAAAGCCTGGTCTTGATAAGAGTCAGGGCTGCTGATGCTGCATAACTTTGTATTATCCATTGATCTCTATGTACAACCAAAAGTATAAAAAGTTTTCTGGACAATAAAGGGTGGACCAGTCACTGGAAAGACTGGTTTCCCCCATGTGGTCTTTTCTCCTTCTCTTCTTTTCTGGCTGAATGCCCATCTGGGGCGTGGAGCCTCACCATGTCTACTTATTTTCCCTGGCTTCTAAGACCCACGTGAGAGGGAGCCCAAGGCGGGACATCCTCTGCTATTCAAGTGGGCACTGGTGGCCTACGTAGATGGTGCAAACCTCTTGGCTCGAGGTTTTATTAGCTTTCCAAGTAAACCAAGTTATTCAGCATCTTTCTCTCCTCTATTCTCTTAACTGCAAACTCTTTCCTTATCTCTCTCTAAATCTATATCTCTCTCTCGCCATGCTGTCCCTGCTTCAAATTGCCCTGGATCCACTGGGGCTGGACCCTGGCACTTGACATACTCCTTTCCCAATTTAGAACCAGTCTGTTGTTCCATGTCCAATTCTAACTGTTGCTTCTTGACCTGCATACAAGTTTCTCAAGAGGCAGATAAATTGGTCTGATATTCCCATCTTTTAAAGAATTTTCTACTGTTTTGTGATCTACACAGTTTTATATCTATGCTAAATTAAACTAAAACCTCAGCTCATGATCTAGTAGATCTGAATATGTGAATTATGGAGCCATATATTCAATAGTGTGAGCCACCTGGATCCTTTAATCAAAGGTATTTCAAGCAAAAGACTGGCATGCGTCACTGTGATAGCTGACCTCCAAGCTGGCCCCCCAGGATCCTTACCTCTTGGATCTTCCCCCACATAGTTCAGGGCTGGTCTATGTGACCAGTAGATTCATTGGAAATGAAAATGTGTGACTTCCAAGCTGGAGTGATAAAAGGCACTGAAGCTTCTGCCTTGGTTTTCTGGATCTCTCCTTCTGGGGAAGCTTACTGTTTGGAGTGATGGAAACCCTGTGAGGAGGCCCATGAAGAGAACAAGGAAAGAATCCTGCTGCAGCCAGCACCAGCCTGCCAGATAGGTGAGTGAGCTACCTTGGAAGCAGGGCCTGCAGTCCTGATCAACCGTCTAATGACCACAGCCCCGTCGACATCTGACTACACTCCCAGGAGACTCCCTGGTGAAGCTGCTTGGAAATTCCTAACCCATAGAAACCATGAAACATAGTGTCTCTTGCTTTAAGCCTTCGAGTGTGGGGATAATTTTGTGACAGAGCATAAATTCTTGCCACAGTTACTGATTTCTTCTCAATGTGAAGCTGCAGATATCTGACAGGAAAAGGTGACCTCCAGTGTGCTAGGTTATAGTAGATAACTCAAAAATATTAATTGAATGAATTAATAAATATGTAAATGAAATCAGTTAAAAATATAGACTGATTCTCTAAAAATATAGAGAATTTAGCTAAGATTTCAGAATTGAATTAGCATTCTGAAGAACAGAAGAATATTTTTATTATTGTTAATATATTTAGCCTCTTGGAATAGAAGGAGATACACAGAATATGTGGAATAATGGGACATACCTATAATGCCCACCAGAAATACTTATTCCCACAGCAACGTAATGAGAAGAAAATAAAAAATAAGGGCATTGGATCTTTGGCAGAGTTAGTGTGGTGGTTAGTTTTATATGTCGAATTGGCTAGGCTATAGTATATGGTGATTCAACCAGACAATCTAGCTGCTGCTGTTGTTGTTCAGCTGCTAAATAGTGTCTGACTCTTTGTGATGCCATGGACTGCAGCACACCCATCTTCCCTGTCCTTCACTACCTCTCAGAGTTTGTTCAAACTCATGTCCATTGTGTCAATGATGCTTCAATTTGGTTAACGTATATTACGGGCTTCCCAGGTGGTGCTAGTGGTAAAGAACCTGCTTGCTAATGCAGGAGACATAAGAGACACAAGTTCGGTTCCTGGGTCAGGAAGATCTCCTGGAGGAGGGCATGGCAACCCACTCCAGGATTCTTGCCTGGAGAATCCCCATGGACAGAGGAGCTTGGCGGGCTACAGTCCTTCGGGCCACAAAGAGTCAGACACAACTGAAGTGACTTAGTACACATGACTGAAACGACTATAATCAATTGACTTTAGGCTCAATACAATTAAAGGACATAAGAGCAAAACCTGAGGTTTTCTTAAAAAAAAGAGTTATTATTCAAGATTGTACATATCAACTTGATACTTACAGAGTATGTATCAGGAGTCATCCGGAGTACCTATCATGAGTCACGCCAGTCCTTTGCTTGAAACGCCTTTGATTTAAAGTTCCAGTTGGCTCACGCTATTGAATATATTCCAGAGTATGACCCCACCCTCAAGACCCTGTACCTGGGGTCTCACACCCACAGTTTCCAGGGTGTCCCCACTTCCCATACCATGCACCTGGGGACATACAACCACCATCTCCAGAGTGACCTCCTCCCAACCCTGCCCAGGGTTCACATGTCCACATCTCCAGGGTGACCACCCCCAGACCCTGCACCTGTGTCTCATAGCCACAGTCTGTGGGGTGACACGCCTCCCAGACCCTGAACCTGGGCTCACATGTCTCCGAGCTCCAGGGTGAGGCCCCCTTCCTATCCCCTGCCCCTGGGGGTCACCCCTCCACAAGTTCCAAGGTAACACTAATCCCAGACCTTGTACCTGGGGTCATGTGTCCAGTCTCTACGGCGACCCCACCTCACCAGAGCTTGTCTGAATTTCCAGTCTGCTGGCCTTTGGATTTTACATTTACCAGCCCCTGTGATCACGTGAACCAATTCTTTTAGCTCTCTCTCTCTCCATACACATGCAGACACGTCTCTATGGTTACTCTTCTCTGCAAGACCCTGACTGATATAGAGAGCATGGCTCAGTGAGTATGCATGTGCTCGCCTGCATTTTCCCAGCCTTTAGTCTGATATCTGGTGATCAGACTGGACAATGGGCTGTGAGCTGCAGGGATGGTGTCATATGTAATCCAAGCCACTGAGGAGCCAGAATGCCCTCTTCTCCCCCATCCTCGACTGGGATGACCTTGGAAAGTAGGTGCCCACATATTAATAACATATTTACGCCATTGAAGAAGGCAGTGCAACCAGTATTGGACTGTGAGATAAACAAAATTAAATCTCTGTTGTGTTAAATAACTGAGATTTCAGATTTCATTTGTTATGTAATCAGAGTTTATCCTATCTTGAATAATACACTCTCCAAACAGGAGAAGAAAAAAAAATCAGGCCATGGGCATACTAATCACAAGTCTATTGGTTGTAAGTGACTGAAAATCTCTATCCATTTTTTAAAAAGAAGGCTAATTGAATGGTTTATGTAATTGAATGGTCCAAGAGTAGGTCTTCAGAGGGGTATGTGTGTGTGTGTGTGTTAGTCGCTCAGTTGTGTCCGACTCTTTGTGACCCCATGGACTGTAACCTGCTGGCACCTCTGTCCATGGGATTCTCCAGGCAAGAATACTGCAGTGGGTTGCCATTCTCTTCTCCAGAGAGGTCTTCAGAGGCAGTCATAGCTAAATCCAGAGAATCAAAATCTGTCATCAAGATGCGGGTCTCTTTCTTAGTCCAACTGGCCAATTTACTCTTTTTTTTTTGTACCAACACAGTCCAGAGGATGATTCTGATTCACTGACAGGGTTGCATCCCTTACTCTGAGCCATTCATTGTAAATGATGATTCAAATGTGAATGGGTCATGTAGTAAGCTCATTGGTCATATTCCTAGTCTTTGGCATGAGGTGACTGAGGGACAGTTAACATCAGCCCCACTCATATCACAAAGACTGAAGGCAGGGCAGAGGAGACTCGCCAAAGGAAAATCGGGCTGTTGTGACGAGAGTGGAAGGCAGGCAGGCCAAACCAACAGCGTTCTACTGTAGAGGAGTGGAAATGTACATTTCTTGTTACACACATCGAAGCACAAATGTGTTCCCTGATCACTTGTTTTAAAGTTGAAGTATTGCGGTGAATAAGTGGTAAGCTGCCTGTGCAACTGACACCTGGGAGAGTAGCTGTTGTTATGTGATAATTCACTTTAATCAAAGATAAAAGAGATAATCTGTCACATCATATCAAGACCATGTATATCAATAATACATCTATCAGTGTACAGAAGATGTCACATCTGACTGAAAGCAATTGAAGTGATATTACATCTCTCAAGAAATAAAAGGCAAAGGCAGGTTATTCCATATTGAAATCACACCACAGTTTTCCATTATTTAGGTAATCATGACACATTTAATACTTTTTCAGAGAGCAATTAACACGCTGACTGTTCAGCCACATTCTAATTTATTTTATTTGTGAATGAAACTAGTCAAGTAGAAAATGGTGATTCAAATGTAAGGCTCCTTGTTTCTCAGTTACATTGTTTGTGTGTGATAAGTTGAGAGACCACTTAAGGTAATTATTGATTTTATAGAGATTTTAAAGCACACCTATATGGGGGTATATGTATCCATTCATTATTGACCTAGTTTTGTGATATATATCCATAATTAATAAATGTAAGTACAACTGAATATGAGCACAATTTTAAATCTTTTAAAATGTAACCTGAATATTTGCTAAAGATATAAAAAATTTATATAAGAAATGAGTCTCTCATTTAAGAAGTTCAGAGGACAGTCTGATCAGCAATTAGAATTGGGTATCATGAAGTAGAAAAAGCATTCAGACAATCTTTCCTCCTTCCTTTTCCTTTGCCTTTTTTTTTTTTTAACTTCAAACTAAAAAATGTATTTTAAACATACATACAAAATATTTGATAAAAATATATACTCACAGTAAACAAAAACTTAAAAACAATAAGAAAACAAATAACCCAATCATAAAATGTTCAAAAGATCTATATAGACACTTCGTTCAATAAGATATATAGATGTAAAATAAGCATACAAATTTTTCTCAGCATCATATTAGAGAAATGCAAATGAAAACCACAGTGTGATACTACTACACATCTATGATAACAAATGAAAATAAAAAAGTGATACTACAATTTGCTGAAGAATATAGAGGGCAACTGGAACCCTTGTATGTATACTTGTCTGGCAGACTGTTCAAAAAGTACGCATAGTTTGCCATGTGGGCCAGCAATCCGACTTCTAAGTATTTACCTAATATATGTGAAAATCTATTTGCAGGCAGAAACCTACATACCCGTGTTTATATAAACTTTATCTGTAATCTCCAAAAAGTGGAAGCAATAAGGATGTTCTTCAGCAAGTGAACAGATATACAAACTGTGGCACACACCCATACAACAGAATGCCATTCACCTTCAATAAACTAACAAGTACCAAACCAGGCAGAGACAAAGATAAATAATAAATGCTTATTGCTAAGTGGAAGAAGCCAGTTTGAAAGGCTGCTCTATTATTCCACTTATAGAGCTTTATGGAAAAGGCAGAACTACAGAGACAATAAGTAAGGCACTGCTCGTTAGGGGGTGTTAGGAGGAGGGAGAGGTGAAAGCATGAAGAGAAAAATAAGTAAGGTAATAAAATTATTTTCTGTGATATAGTAACAGTGGGTACAACCACAGAACTTTTCAAGACAAAAGTGAAAATTAATGTATGAGAATTAAAAGGAACAAAAAGGTCTTTTAGGAAGCTTGGAGGACCTAGCATAGAATGCAAACTGTAACCAAAAAAATCTAACTGTATCACAAATACATGAAACAAGCTCACTCAGAGAGTGGGGGGGAGTCCTTGATATAAATCTTTTAGAAAATAAGTGGAGATTGAGAATAAAGGCATAGAGAATCACACGTAAGCATTGAATTATAATTGATAACTCTCTTTGATGAGATTATTGTTGTTGTTCAGTGACGAAGTCATATCTTACTCTGTGTGACTCCTTGACTGCAACACACCAGGTTTCCCTGTCTTTCAATATCTTTTGGAATTTGTTCAAACTCATGTCCACTGAGTCATTGATGCCATCCAACCATTTCATCCTCTGTCACTCCTTTTTCCTCCTGCCCTCAACCTTTCCCAGTATCAAGGTCTTTTCCAATGAGTTGGCTCCTCTCATCAAGTGGCCTAAGTATAATGGAATTATAGGCTATCAATCTGGAAAATGTTATACATGGATAATGAACTTAAAAAATCAAGCAAGCAAAATGCAGAGGCTGGGAGCCAAGTATCCTAGAAACAGCCAATGGGAGAAATCTAAAAGCATACACATGGTAACTGATTAACCATCAATGTGAACTCATGCTTACTTTAACATAGATATAGATGAATACACAGACATACAGGATGATTTGTAGATATTTGTATATATCTGAGTTGGTGTATACACATACACACACACACACACACACACACACACACACACATTTCCTACTTCTGTAACTGAGAGAAACTGGAGTCAATAGAACTCCACCAGCAATGATCACACCAGTCATCCAAATATTGGTATTTAATACTCTTCTCTAAAAAGAGAGCTAGGGCTAGGGCATGGATAAATAACTAATTCTATGACTGAGTATCATGAAATATACAAGATACACCATGAGATCGTGTAATACCAGAAAATAAAGAAATGCTTTAAAAAAAATAAAAGGAGGATATCAAAAGGACACAAAAGCCAATGGTAAGAGCTCCCAAGGGCCAAAGCTGGACAAAACTGAAATAACAAATTTGGAAACGGGAAATTTCATTTAAACTCAAACTATAAAAGAAATATCTATATAATTCTAATAATAATTGACTAAATACATTTTTTAAAGTGAAAGAGAACATTTCTCAACATACAAAAGTCCAGAACCAGATGACTTCATATGTGAATGACACAAAACATTTCAAGAACAGTTTATACCTACAATTCTCAAACCATTTCAAAAACTGTCAGAGAAAGTTCAGTGAGGTACTGCTTCCAAAACCAGCACTGCTTCTCAAACAAATATCTTATCTTCCAGACAAGATATTCTAAAAACAAAGACTACAAGGCAAGGTCACTGATGAACACACATGCAAAAATGCTCAACAAAATATTAGTAATCTAAATTTAGCAGCATATTAAAAGGATCATACAACATAATCAAGTAAGAGTTTTCCCAAGGATGCAAGAATGGATCAATATTTGCAAACCAATTAATATGATACACCACATTAGCAAACCAAAAAATACAAAGCATATAATTATCTGAACAGATGCAGAAAAAGCTTTTGATCATATGCAATATCCAGTCATGATTAAATCCTCTCAACAAAGTTGAGGAACAAAGTTCCCCATAGAGGAAACATACCTCAACAAAAGAAATGTGATATATGACAGTCCTACAGTTAATATCACACTCAATTGTGAAAAGTTGAAAATATTGCTTCAAGGAACAAAACAAGGATACCCAATTTTTCTATTTTTATTCAATATAGTATTGGAAGTTCTAGGTACAGCAATGAGAAGAAAAATAAATAAGAATTCCAAATTGCAAAGAAAGAAGTAAACTATCACTGTTTGCAGATGATATGATTCCATGGATAGAAAATCCTAAAGATGCCAACAAAAAGCTATTAGAATTAATTAATGAATTCAGTAAAGTTGCATGATACAAAACCATACAGAAATTTGTTACATTTCTATACAGTATCAGTGAACTATCAGAAAGAGAACTGAAGAAAATAATCCCATTTACAATCACATAAAATATAACAAAATACCTAGGAATAAATTGAACTAAGAAGATAAAAAATCTCTACTTGGATAAATATAGGACATTATTGACACAAAGATATGTAAATACATACTGTGTTGATGGATTTAAAGTATTAATATTATTAAAATGAACATGCTACCTGATAATCTCCAGATTCTGTACAATCCTTATCAAAATATCAGTGGAATTTTTCATAGGACTATAATAATTCTAAATTTGTAAGAAAACACTAAAGATTCTGAATAGCCAAAACTATCTTGAGACAGAAGACCAAAGCTGGAGGTATCATACTTCCTGGTTTAAAGTTATACTACTAAAAGCTATCATCATCAAAACAGTATAGCATGGACACACAAAAGATGGACACATGGATCAATGCAGCATAATGGAGAACCCAGAAAGGAACCACACTTAAATGGGCAATTAGTATATGACAAAGAAGTCAAGAATATGCAATGTGGAAAAGACAGCCTCTTCAATGAATGATATTGGAAAAGCTAAATATTCACACACAAAACTGGACTATTTTTTGCACCATGCACAAAAGTAATTTGAAATGGATTAAAGACTTAAAGACTTGAAACCATTAAACTTTTATAATAAAACATAAGCAGTACCCTCTGGGGTGTGTATGTGTGTGAGTATATATTGGCAGGAAGGGAAACAAAAGGAAATAAACAAATGAGAGAGTATCAAAAACTAAAAGCTTATGCACAGTGAAGGAAACTATCAATAAAATAAAAGGTAAGACTAAATGGGGGAAGATATTTACAGATAAGATACATAATAAGGGGTTAATATCCAAAAGACACAAAGAATTAATAGAAGTCAACATCAAAATACCAAACATTCCAATTTTTAAAAATGGGCTGAGAATCTGAACAGACATTTTTTCAAAGAAAAGACACATGAAAATATGCTGAACATCTTTAATTATTAGGGAAATGTCAATGAAAACAGCAATGAGATATCACCTCACACTTGTCAGAATGGTTATTATCAAAAAGAGAAAAAATAATAATGATGAGGATGTGGAGAAGAGAGAACCCTGGTTCACAGTAGGTGGGATATAAAGCAGGAAGAGCTGTTAGAAGAAAAACACTATGTGGACTCCTCTAGATGAAAAATAGAATTACCATGCAATCCAGCAGTCTCATTCCTAAGCGTTAATATGAAGAAAACAAAAGTACTATTTCAAAGAGATATATGCATCCCTGTTTATTATAACATCATTTTCAATAGTCAAGATATGGTAGCCACCTAAGTACTCATTAACAGATGCATGGATGAAGATGTGATAAAGATGTATGTATGTACATACATATACACACACTGATATATAATCCATGGAATATTACTCACTCATAAACAAGAGTGAAATCTTGCCATTTGTGACAACGTGGATGGACCTAGAGGGTATTATGCTTACAGCAAAATAAGTCGGACAGAGAGAGAGATAAACACCATATGATTTCACTTCCATATGCACTCTAAAAAGTGAACAAGTATAAAAAAAAAACCAGAGCTATAGAGAATCAAGGTGGTTGACAGGGGGCAGAATAGATAAATTTCCCACCCTGAAGAATCCCAAACAATGTTTGCTGAAATTCCGCCTTCAAGTAACTCATGTACACTTCCTCACTCTCTATGTACAGCCTGTGCATGGGGACCTCCTTCTGAAGCGTACAGTGTGGGAAGGAGGGGACACAGCAGTGTCACAGAGGGGGCACGGGGCAATCATGGCCTTGGTTTGATGACCATGGAGGCATCATCAATGATGTCGTGGAGGTAGCATTTGATATGATGTTACGATTATAGTACTTTACCCCTATCGTCTCCCTACCAAAACCCCATAATCCCAATATAACCACACACACAAAAACATCAGACACATCCCAGTTGAGGAACACTGTGCAAACCCTTTGTACAGTGACTACTAGATGATACCACTCTAATGGCAGAAAGTGAAGAGGAACAAAAGAGCCTCTTCATAGGGTTGAAAGATGAGAGTGAAAAAATTGACTTAGAAGTCAACATTCAAAAAACTAAGATCCAGTCCCATCCCTTCATGGCAAATAGAGGAGGAATAAGTGAAAAGAGTAAGAGATTTTATTTTGGGGGCGCCAAAATCACCGCAGACAGTGATGCAGCCGTGAAATTAAACTACTGCACAATTGCATTCATCTCACATGCTCGTAAAGTCACGCGCAAAATTCTGCAAGCCAGGCTTCAGCAATACATGAACCGTGAACTCCCTGATGTTCAAGCTGGTTTTAGAAAAGGGAGAGGAAGCAGGGTCAATTTGCCAACATCTGCTGGATCACGGAAAAAGCAAGAGAGTTCCAGAGAAACATCTATTTATGCTTTATTGACTATGCCAAAGCCTTTGACTGTGTGGATCACAATAAACTGTGGAAAATTCTTCAAGAGATGGGAATACCAGACCACCTAACCTGCCTCTTGAGAAATCTGTATGCAGGTCAAGAAGCAACAGTTAGAACTGGACATGGAACAACAGACTGGTTCCAAATAGGAAAAAGGAGTA
>SJYC01146132.1:0-25557 GCA_006408675.1 Madoqua kirkii | reverse complement strand
TATATTTCCAAATAATTTTTATATATATATACAAGTATGTATTTTCTCCTTTTATACAAATAGTATTACATATTTTAAAATACTATCTTGATTTATTTACTTCAACTATATATCTTGATCTTTCGATTTAAGTCTATAGAGAGAAGTGTTTTAAAATTTTCAGATAAATATTAAATAAATATTGTAAGTAATATGAAATAGTTAAATAATATTTAAAATATTAAAAATTAAATAATATTTAAAACTAAATATTACAAAACAGGGATCATGGTATCTGGTCCCATGACTTCATGGCAAATAAGAGGGGAAAAGGTGGAAGCGGTGACAGATTTCCTCTTCTTGGGCTCTAAATCCACTGTGGATGGTGACTGCAGCCATGAAATCAGAAGATGATTGCTGCTCAGCAGGAAAGCTATGACAAACCTAGACAGTGTGTTGAAAAGCAGAGACATCACTCTGCTGACACAGGTCTGTATAGTCAAGGCTGTGGTCTTCCCAGTGGTCACATACTGTTGTTGAGAGCTGGACTGTA
Source organism: Madoqua kirkii (assembly GCA_006408675.1). Lineage (NCBI taxonomy): Eukaryota > Metazoa > Chordata > Mammalia > Artiodactyla > Bovidae > Madoqua > Madoqua kirkii. Next base: position 25,025 of record SJYC01146132.1, on the reverse strand, counting down.
AAGAAGGCAGAGCACCAAAGAATCCACACCTTCAAACCGTGGTGTTGGAGAAGACTCTGGAGAGTCCCTTGGACTACATGGAGATGAAACCAGTCAATCTTAAAGGAAATCAGTCTTGAAAATTCAATGGCAGGACAGATGCTGAAGCTGAAGCTCCAATACTGTGGTCACCTTATATGAAGACCTGACCCTTTAGAAAAGAACCTGATGCTGGCAAGACTGCAGGCAAGAGGGTAAGGGGATGACACAGGATGAGATGTTTGGATGGCATCGCTGACTCAGTGGACATGAGTTTGAGCAAGCTCTGGGAGACTGTGAAGGACAGGGAAGCCTGGCGGGCTGTAGTCCATGGGGTCGCAGAGTCGTGACTGAACCACTGAACAGCAGCAAATCTTCACAAGTGTTTTGTAGTTCACACAGATTTGACTGGCTTGTATTTTAAAAGCACAGACATTTTCCTGCCTGCCAATCAGTTCCTTAAAGAACTACATAATGAAATATTCATGTTCTTCTAGAATTTAAATTCTTACCCCAGTTATACCTGCTCACTAAATCCTCTAGATCTGCCAGCTCTGCTGATGTCTCCAAGGGTTCCACATATGTGGACTTCAATCAGCGCCACAGTGAAATATTCAGGATGCAGGAAGCGTGTATGCCCGGAGGCCACCTGAGGCCTGTGAAGCGGCATAGTAAGGAAGGTGTCTTGCAGAGTGCGTATCTCTGCATAAGGCCCAAAGTGTGCAAGGGTGCAGCTTTGCTTTGTAGAAAAATAAGCTGCAATGTCCTGACATAAGTTGTGGTTGCCTGCCAAAGTCCAAATATGAAGACTTAAAGCCTCTTGAAGAAGTTAAAACCTGTGAAAACCCTCTTGGCATAACACAACCTCTTAAATAGCTAAGGTTCAAACATGATCAGTATACTCTAAAGTTCAAAGATACATACTTTACCTCACCAAAAGCCTCTTTGTGTACATATTTTGTCATCCAGAATTTAACTCCCTATTTATTTACCGATAGTTGCAGGCTCAGTTGCTCAGTCATGTCTGACTCTTTGCAACCCCATGGACATTTCAGATGTTGGGGTCTTTGATGTTACACCTCTTAAATGTGGGCCTCCTTACAATGCAGGAGACACAAGAGACGTTAGTTTGACCCCTGGGTCAGGAAGATCCCTTGGAGTAGCAGCCCACTCCAGAATTCTTGCCTGGAAAATTCCATGGACAAAGGAGCCTGGCTGACTGCAGTTCAGACAAAGGCCTGGCTTGCCTCCATAGAGGCAAGGCCTGCCCCTGTATCTTACAGCGTCGAAGAGAATAACCAGCAGTTTCTTCTCTCTAAAAGCCAGCCACCTTCTAGATGAAGAGATGAAACTACTCATATCCATTTTTTCAAACTCATCACTAAAGTAGCCCTCACGACTGGGGGTACCTGAATCTTAAGTGCACATTTCAAAAATATTCTATGTGGCAACTAGGAAATAAACATAATGCACTTTGCCTGGTGAAGTACTGTTATCAAGTCCAACCTCATAATGCTCGCCAAATGACAGGAGAATAAACCGAACAGTAAGAATAGTGGCTATTAACAAAGCAGGCAGACTGAGAAGACAGTGGGCTAGTTTTCCACGTAACTATCTTACCTGAATTATAATTCAGTATTTTCTTAAAAGACTTCTTGGTGCTGGCCAGCCCCCAGAGGGCATGTGATAATCCTTTGTACTTGCAGATATTCTGGTACGTCTGGTCTTGATGGTCCTATAAACCTCCAACAAGATAAATCATTTTCTGCTCTGCAACTTTTTATCTCTATATGAATGAAAACTATTGTGGCTTTAAAGATCAAGCTTGGGAGGGAGAGTCAGCTGGCCAGCCCCCAGAGGGCATGTGATAATCCTTTGTACTTGCAGATATTCTGGTACGTCTGGTCTTGATGGTCCTATAAACCTCCAACAAGATAAATCATTTTCTGCTCTGCAACTTTTTATCTCTATATGAATGAAAACTATTGTGGCTTTAAAGATCAAGCTTGGGAGGGAGAGTCTTGTGAAAGGACTCTAGGCAATATTCTTTCACAAAGGTGCAGAGCCAGCATGACTAAGCACAGGTGCTGGAGGAATCGGTCCAGCGTGGCGCTGGGTTTGTCCTTCTCTGTTGGGTATGAAAACTGTCTCAACAAAAAAGCGTTTATGGGATTGAGTCCCAAGCGGAACTAGCCACTTTTCTCACGTATTACCTTTTACTGGAAAAAATGACTGACAATCCATTGTTATAGAGACTTGGGACTGGCAGACATTTTCTTGAAAATGAACAAAAGGAGCCTATTGACAATATTTGTTGCTAGTAAAAACTTCGAGATTTCAAGTGAAAATGAAGACCTGTGAATTAGAAAAGTTGTGAGTGCCAGTTTGAGCTCAGATCCTTAATACTTAAAGGTTTTTCTGCTAATGTAAATTAAAGTGATTTTTTCCTATATTGTTTAATGAAATATGTTAACAGTTGGAAGATACACATAACTCAGTGAGCCAATAATTTCCAAATGACCAAATGCATGATGATGTCACAAAATTATGACAGATAAAAATTCATTCAAAGTGAAAGATAGGTCAATAGATCCTTATTTAACAGAGTATGAATTGAAATCATTGAAAAGGTTTTCAGTTTCATGATGCAATTAACCTTTAGGAAACTACCATTCATTGAATTTTGGTATAATATCAAAGAAGAATATCTTGAATTATCTTAAAATATTAAAATACTTCTCCACTTTCGATATTTTCATAATTGTGTGAGGCCAGATTTTCTTTATGTATACTAACCACATATCACAGCAGATTGAATGCAGAAATGAATGAGTTATCTTCTATTAAGCTAGACATTAAACAGATTTGCAAAACAGTATTTTATATCCAAAGAATGTTCCTGAGTGAAGACAACAAAAAGTTTTCTCAGATATGCTCCATAAATAGAATACTTACTTGCCTTCATCAAAGAAATTACTTGAAGATTTACTTCTGCCATTCAAGATATGAATAATTATGACTATAAGAATGGAGAAATTGGATGATAAAAGGATTGTTTTGTGACTTATAAATTGCCTCCAAATTACTTGTACTATGGTTGGAAAAGGAGTAGTACCTTAAAAAGGAGAAGGAAAGTTGGACAAAAATGAGAAATTAACACATCACTTTGTCAGTCTCTCTATTCAGAATGTTCTCTCCCTCTGTGCTCACCTTGAGTGAAAGTCACTCAATCGTGTCCAGCTCTTTGCGACCCCATGGACTATACTGTCCATGGAATTCTCCAGACCAGAATACTGCAGTGGGTAACCTTTCCGTTCTCCAGGGGATCTTCCCGATCCATGGATAGAACCCAGGTCTCCTGCGTTGCCTGTGGACTCTTTACCACTGAGCCACAAGAGAAGCCCATGCTCATCTTAATCCTCTTTCTATTTCAAAACAAAGGTCAGATCCCATATGGGAGCATAGTATTTTGGTACTGGAAAGGAAGAGGAGAGGAAAATAATTTATATTGAGATCTATTATTATGTGCCTATCTGCATATTTTAAATTCATTCACGTTTAATCCTTATAGAAAACCAGAAGAATAAGTCTTGTTGTCCTCATTTTACAGAAAAGGAACTAGAAGTTCAGAGAAGTTAAACCATTTGCCCACTGTCATTTTACTAGCTAGAAGTATAATGGGGACTCAATCCCAGATCTATTTTACTTTGAAGTCCATGTCCTCTGTGTTTCACTACACTTAAAGTTTATTTAATCTAAATAAACCCTACTGAGCTGTTGCTTAATTCTCCTTAAGACATACTCATGAGTGGTTATTGGTTCAGTTACCTCCAGGGACAAATAATTCCACACCTTTAAATACTGTCCATTATATCTATTGACTACATTAAAGCTTCTGTCAGTATTACGCTGATGTAACTTTTCTGAAACCCTTACCCATAAATCCAAATAATACCCTATAGGGTTATGCATAATGAGCTGGTGGGAGAGATTGTTAATGGGATATCTCTTCTTTTCTTCTTAAAAGGGAGTAGAACTTTACCTCAGTACAGAGACAGATATACCATGCAGCGAGTGAAGCCACAGATTGAAGCTTCACCTGCCTGGAGCTTGGTGAGTGCTGGCAGCTGCTGGGAGTTGTGAAGTGCTCTAAAAAGAACACCACAATTATGAAGCAAGTCTGGCAAATTGGCTAAAGAGATCTCAGAAGAGCAAGACCTGAAATTCCAAGTTCAGTTCAGTAGCTCAGTCATGTCCTACTCTTTGCTACCCCAGGTGCTGCAGCACACCAGGCCTCCCTGTCCATCACCAACTCCCAGGGTCTACCCAAACTCATGTCCATTGATTGAGTCAGTGCTCTCCAACCATCTCATCCTCTGTCATCCCCTTCTCCTTCGGCCTTCAATCTTTCCCAGCATCAGGGTCTTTTCCAATAAGTCAGTTCTTTGAATCAGGTGGCCAACGTATTAGAGTTTCAGCTTCAGCATCGGTCCTTCCAATGAATATTTAGGACTGATTTCCTTTAGGACGGACTGGTTGAATCTCCTTACAGTTCAAGGGACTCTCAAGAGTCTTCTCCAACACCACAGTTTAAAAGCATTAATTCTTTGTTGCTCAGCTTGCTTTATAGTCCAACTCTAACATCCACACATGATCACTGGAAAAACCATAGCTTGGACTAGACAGACATTTGTTGGTAAAGTAGTGCCCCGCTTTTTAATGTACTGTCAAGGCTTGTCATAGCTTTTCTTCCAAGGAGCAAGCATCTTTTAATTTCATGGCATCTTTTTAATTTCAGTCACCATCTGCAGTGATTTTGGAGCCCCCCAAAACAAAGTCTGACACTGTTTCCATTGTTTCCCCATCTATTTGCCATGAAGTGATGAGACCAGATGCCATGATCTTAGTTTTCTGAATGTTGAGCTTTAAGCCAAATTTTCACTCTCCTCTTTCGCTTTCATCAAGAGGCTCTTTAGCTCTTCTTTACTTTCTGCCATAAGAGTTATGTCACCTGCATATCTATTTCTCCCGGCAATCTTGATTTCAGCTTGTGCTTTCTCCACCCAGTGTTTCTCATGATGTACTCTGCATATATGTTAAATAAGCAGGGTGACAGTATACAGCCTTGACACACTCCTTTCCCAATTTGGAAACAGTGTGCTGTTCCATGTTTGGTTCTAACTGTTGCTTCCTGACTTGCATACAGATTTCTCAGAAGGCAGGTCAGCTGGTCTGGTATTCCCATCTCTTTAAGAATTTTCCACAGTTTGTTGTGATCCACACAGTCAAAGGCTTTTGTGTAGTCAATAAAGCAAAAGGAGATGTTTTTCTGGAGCTGTCATGCTTTTTCAATGATCCAGGGGATGTTGGCAATTTGATATCTGGTTCCTCTGCCTTTTCTAAATCCAGCTTGAACATCTGGTAGTTCACTGTTCACATACTGTTGAAGCCTGGCTTGGAGACTTTTGAGCATTACTTTCCTAGCCTGTGAAAGGAGTGCAATTGTGTTTTAACATTCTTTGGTATTGCCTTTCTTTGGGATTGGAATGAAAAATGTCCTTTTCCGGTCCTGTGGCTACTGCTGAGTTTTCCAAATTTGATGACATATTGACTGCAGCACTTTAACAGGATCATCCCTTAGGATCTGAAATAGCTCAACTGGGATTCTATCACCTCCACTAACTTTGTTCATAGTGATGCTCCCTAAGGCCCACTTGACTTCTCATTCCAGGATGTCTGGCTCTAGTTGAGTTATCACACCATTAACGGTTATCTGGGTCATGAAGATCTTTTGGTATAGTTCTTCCGTATATTCTTGCCACCTCTTCTTATATCTTCTGCTTCTGTTAGGTCCACACCATTTTTGTCCTTTATTGAGCTCATCTTTGCATGAAATGTTCACTTGGTATCTTTAATTTTCTTGAAGAGATCTCTAGTCTTACCCATTCTATTGTTTCCCTCTATTTCTTTGCATTGATCACTGAAGAAGTCTTTTTTTATGTCTCCTTGCTATTCTTTGGAACTCTGCATTCAGATGCTTATATCTTTCCTTTTCTCCTTTGCCTTTAACTTCTCTTCTTTTCTCAGCTATTTGTAAGGCCTCCTCAGACAACCATTTTGCCTTTTTTGCAGTGCTTTTTCTTGGGGATGGTCTTGATCACTGCCTCCTGTACAGTGTCACCAACCTCTGTCCATAGTTCTTCAGGGACTCTGTCTATCAGATCTAATCCCTTGAATCTATTTGTTACTTCCACTGTATAATCATAAGGGATTTGATTTAGGTCATACCTGAATGGTATAGTGGTTTTCCCTACTTTCTTCAATTGAAGTCTAAATTTTGCAATAAGGAGTTCATGATCTGAGCCACAGCAGCTCCTGGTCTTGTATTTGCTGACTGTATAGAGCTTCTCCATCTGTGTCTTCAATGGTATTGACCATCTGGTAATGTCCATGTGTAAAAACTCCAAAGGTCCAGTAATTTGTTGTGATTTTTTTCCCTCATACTTAACAAATACTTACTTTTGTACTGTAAAACTTTGTACCATAAGATTTATATCAGTCGTGTCCAATTCTTTGTGACACTATGGACTGTGGACTGCCAGGCTCCTCTGTTCATGGAATTTTCCAGGCAAGTATATTGGAGTGGACTGCCATTTTCTCCTCCAGGTGATCTTTCCAACCCAGGGTTCAAACATTGCAGGCAGATTTTTTTTACCTCTTGAGTCACCAGAGAAGTCTGGTGTTTGCATGTGAAAACTTAATTTCTATTTCAATTAACCCATTGTTATTTTGGATCTTTATCACAGTAGCTAGACCAAAATCATGGTACAGAATGTTTAATTTTTCTTCTGCCATGTGATACACCATCAACACCTGTTAGGGAAATTAAATTAATCGTCTTGTTTAGGCTTCAGAGACAAAGCAAAGCAGCCCTCAGAGTTGCTTCTAACCTCCCTGGACACTGCCCTGACTTGGAGTGACTGTGAGTGACTGCTTGCTGCGAGCGCAAGACCTGCAGAACCACAGATAAGATGGGGCAGAAACCTTGAGATTGTTGAGCCCCTGGAGGGGGCTGGGTCAACCAAGCCTCAGGCTTTACTACATTCCAAGTTTTACACAACAAAACAAATAGCATTAACCTGGAACTAGAGCAGAAATTTGGTCATAGACTGATGATGATATCAGTTTGTGACCGTCCTGGGATTGTAAGAGGGAAGCCTGGACTGGGCAGATGTGCTGCCTGGGACCTCTTCCCAGTCGGGACTCCAGACGAGCTGCGCCATGGGACTCCTGGAGCTGACTAAATCTGGATGTTGGTCAAAACCCAGTTTGGTGGTGTATCCTCTGCTGTTTCTATTTCTCTTTTCTTTTAATGTTAGTATATTGAAATTAAGCTCTATAATTCTCTAATAAATATTTGTATTATTTATTTGTATATAACAAGTGGCTTATTTTGTTAACAAATCCTTTGAACCTAAGACCAAAGTGAAAACTTTCAGCAAAACACCACCCCACCACACTCCACAGTCAGCTGGTCCAGGGAGAGGTGTGACCCAGGCCTGGTTAGTAATTTTTCATCCATGATTTTTAAGCTGTGTCTGTTAAGAGAGTCAGTCTCTTTGTTTACCTGCATTTAAAGCCAGGTCAAAAAACTAAGATCATGGCATCCAATTCCATCACTTCAGGGCAAATAGATAGGGAAAAAATGGAAGCAGTGACAGGCTTTCTTCCATTAGACTCTTTTCTTGGGCTTACTGTGGAGGGTGACTGCAGCCATGAAATTCAAAGACTCTTGCTCCTTGGATGAAAAGCTATGATAAACCTAGGCAGAGTATTAAAAAGCAGAGACATCACTTTGCCAAAAAAGGTCCATATGGTCAAAGCTACAGTTTTTCCAGTAGTCATGTAGAGATGGGAGAATTGGATCATAAAGAAGGCTGAGCATCAAAGAACTGATGCTTTTGAACTGTGGTGTTTGAGAAGACTCTTGAGAGTCCCTTGGACTGCAAAGAGATCAAACCAGTCAATCCTAAAGGAAATCAGCCTTGAAAATTCATTAGAAGGACTGATGCTGAAGCTAAAGTTCCAATACTTTGGCCACCTGATGCAAAGAGTTGACTTATTGGAAAAGACCGTGATGCTGGGAAGGGTTGAGGGCAGGGGGAGAAGGGGACGACAGAGGATGAGATGGTTGAATGGCATCACCCACTCGATGAACATGAGTTACAGCCAACCCTGGGAGTCAGTGAAGTAGAGGGAAGCCTGGCATGCTACAGTCCATGGGATGCCAAGAGTTGGACACGACTGAGCAACTGAACAACACCGAAAACCATGTCGCATAGGACCACCTGATGTGTGTCGCTTTATAACTGTCTTATTACTTCCATATGGAGGAGGCCAGTAAGCTTTAAGAGAACCTGAGGAGAAGAGAAGAAATTATAAAAGCTGTCAAAGTCTGCCATTTCAGTTGTTACATCAGCCTAGATGCATGTCTGCTCTTCTTGTGGTTTGGTTCATCAAATCTTCCTTGACCACACAATTACACCAATATCCTTCTAAGAAATTCTTGGTTTTCTCCAAGGTAGTTAAATAGGATCTGTCTCTTGCAACCAAGAAGCCTACCTGTTAAACTCACTATACACTCTCATACGGCATATATAATGCAAGCCAGGAAATTCCCACTCTGTGCCTTTCATGTTAACAATTTGCCTATGACTGTATCTTCTGAGCTTCTAGAGCCATAGATCCAGTTGCCTAACTGACAGGATATCATCGTCACCTCAAATCACTATCAGCTCTCTCCTCTCAACCTCTGCCTCCAGGGTTTCCTGTCAGAGTAAGTGGCATCGCTACTCACACTCAAGTCACAAAGCTGAATGAGGTACATGCCTTATGAAACCTGACTTGCCCTGGGCATTGCTTACCTCTCTAGTTTAAACATATGCTGTTCCTGCCTCCATTTCCTAACCTCCAGCCACACTGGTTCATCTAAAACTAATGAGATGGTCAGTGGTGGTGATGGTTTAGTCACTGAGCCATATTTGAATCTGGTGATCCAATGGACTGTAGCCCACCAAGCTTTTTGTCCATGGGATTTCAGAAACCTGACTTGCCCTGGGCATTGCTTACCTCTCTAGTTTAAACATATGCTGTTCCTGCCTCCATTTCCTAACCTCCAGCCACACTGGTTCATCTAAAACTAATGAGATGGTCAGTGGTGGTGATGGTTTAGTCACTGAGCCATATTTGAATCTGGTGATCCAATGGACTGTAGCCCACCAAGCTTTTCTGTCCATGGGATTTCCCAGGCAAGAAGACTGGAGTGGGTTGCCATTTCCTTCTCCAATTAATGAGGTGACATCTTCTTTTCTCCCACTATTCCTCCACCATCCACATTTTGCGTGGACCTTTCCTATGCAAAACCTTACCTCTGATGCAAAGTAATACTTAAAATGGAGAGCCAGGGAAGTCCCTAACCCCACAGGTTCCCTCCACCTTCCCTAGGTCTTCTCTCAGAGATAGAAGCATCCTAATCCTCACACATCTAGGAGTCTGAAACAAGTGAAGTAGAAACAGGAAAATCTACAGTGGTCATAGCTTTATAGTTCGGAGTCAAGGGTCTTACTGACTTAGTTTTACATGGATTAATTTAGTTAGGGCCCAATCCCACTTAACAAATTAATGATTGGACCTCTGCTGCTGCCTTATTAAGATTTTTTTTTAACTTATCTATTTACTTGGGGCTGTGCTGGGTCTTCCCTGCTGTGCAGGCTTTTCTCTAGCTGCGGCGAGTGGGCTCTACTCTGCTTCAGTGCATAAGCGTCTCACTGTGGCGGCCTCTCCTGTTGCAGAGCCTGGGTTTAGCAGCTGTGGCACACAGGGTTAATTGCTCTATGACACGTGGGATCGTCCCAGACCAGGGACCAAACCTGTGTCCCCTTACTGGTAAGTGGATTCACCATCACTGGACCACCAGGAACTCCCTAGTAAGAAAATTGATATCTCATGGTCCTTGCTTTCTCATCCTGCTCTCTTTACAATCAAAATATCTCAAAGAAGCATCTGATGAGTGAGCCCACTTTCATGCCTGTGCCATAACCACAAGGGCCACTGAAACAGTGAGACACTGGCTTCTCTTTTGAGGAGATAGTACTCATAGTGGCAGAAAATCCCCTACAAGGAAAAGGTGATCAAAAGATACAGGGAGACCTCAAGGCATAAGTTTGCCCTCCACATTGCTTAACCCAGTCAGCTCACAACATTCCTTTGGCCATGGAGATTACTTCATGATAAGCATCTGACCCATTTCAGTCCAAGGAGATGCAGAGTTTTGTGGGGTTACTGTTAAAGAAGATCTCTCATTGTTAAGCTAGCCCTCCCTCTTTCTGGACAGTGTGGCTTAGGGATGTGAGATCTGGAATTACTGCAGAATTTTGTCACCATCAGAAAAGCTATGCCTAAAATAAAGCTAGCACAGCAGGATGCAGAGTGGAGACAAAGGAAAATAACGAGAAACTGGATTTTACTGATCCTGAAGTCTGCGTGTTATACCTCTGAATCTTACAATTAATTGTGTGAGCTGATTTGTCATTTAAGCCAACTTGAAGTTTTAATTTTCTAAAAAAAACCCACACATCTGACAAAGGACTTGTGTCCATAATATATAAACAACTGTCAAAGCTTAATAATAAAACAAGCTGATTAAGAAAATGCACAAAACACTTGAAGAGACTCTTCCCCAGAGAAGATATGTAGAGGGCAAATAAACACAAGAAAAGATGATCAACATTAGTTATCAGGAGCAAATTAAAACCACAATGAGAAACTACTACACATCTATCAGAATGGATAAAATTAAAAATCAGACAGTAACAAGTGCTGACAAAGATACATAGCAAGTAGAACTCTCACACATGCTGGTGGGAACAGAAAATGGAACAGCTACTATGGGAAAATTTGACACGCTCTTTATCTTTTTTATTAAAGGCTTTATATTTTTACAACAACTTTAGGTTCATAGTCAGTTACTTTTCAAGTTAAACGTACAGTTCATGTATGATTCATCAATCTCATGCCTACGTATTTAATCAAGAGAATAAAAAATTTATGTGCACACAAAACTTGTACATAAATATTCATGATGACTTTACTCATTGTCATGAAAAAACTGGAAACAATGCAAAGGTCCTTTAATTATTGAAAGAATAATCAAACTATGAGATATACATGAAATGGAACACTGCTCAGCAAAAAAAGGAACAGACTCCTGACACACTCAATAGCATGGATGGATCTCAAAGGCATCAGGAAACCTGAAAGAATCGAAAGGCTACATATGTGTGATTCCACTTATATGACATCTGAAATAAACAAAATTATAGGGACAAAAGACAGATCAGTGGTTGAGGGTGGAGGTGGGCTGGGAGAGATTGACTGGCAGATTAAGGATTTGTGAGGGGAGAGAAACTGTTCTATGTCTTGATCGTGGTGGTATTAACATAACTGCATATGTTTGTCAAAGCTCATAGAGCTGTACTCACAAATACAGTGAATTTTATTACATGTAAACTTGTTTGAGTGAATAATTTTTCTTAAGTTCTGCCTCTGTGTGTGTATGCTCAGCCGCTTCCGTAGTGTCTGACTCTGCCACCCCATTGACTTTAGCCTGCCAGGCTCCTCTGTCTATGGAATTTTCCCAGGAAGAATACTGGAGTGTGTTACCATGCTCTCCTCTAAGGGATCTTCTCGACCTAGGGATCCAGACTGTGTCTCCTGCTATCTGCTGTGCCGTAGGAGGATTCTCTACTGCTGAGCTAGTAGGGAGCCCCTGTCTCCACTGTGCCTCTCAATCCATTGGATAAAACAGTTCCAAGCCTCAGGAAACTTTCAGGGCAACTGGTTAATAAAGGTACCTGCTCTAAGAATCAGTCTAACATAAGCTGCACACACCTAAACATATATCAAAGATAGAGAGACAAGTACAAATGCATATGACTTCAAAAATTAATATATATAAATATTGAAATAAATATAACAAGGTAAATTTAGTAGGAGAACCCTCTCTGGATAGGATAAGCAGAAGTTATAAGGATAAAATCTTGCAAGGATCTGAAAACACTTTGGAAAGGATGCATATGTATAAAAATGCAGATTTCATAATTTTTTTAACAGTCCTTACACGGTCTAGAATAATGTTGTACATATTGCTGGTGTCTGGTAAATAATTTTTGCTCAGTCTTACTTTTACATGAATCAGAATCAAGTGGATTGTTCAAAGCAGTATAAAGTCAAAGGGAAGTGTCCAGAAAAAGTTCCTATGTATCAGCTCCACAGCTGGCTCCAATTCCAAGTGCTCTTCTCTTTGTTAAGGGCAAAGTTTAGAGTTGGCTGCCTTGTGATGCCTTTATTTGGGATAACTGAGGTCCTGCATGATCTTCAGTTTGAGCGACGGGTATAAACTTGTGGTCTCTGCTCCACACAAAGATGTAGGTTCTGACGGGTTTAAGAACGTAAGCACCAGCTGCCTGGGAGGCACCCTTCCTGTGCAGCCCCCTGCTCGCCTTCCTTTCTCCTGCTTGATGGCAAGGCTCAGTGTTCTGCACAAATCAGCCTTGATGGTATCTTGTTTCCCAGATCTGCAAGGGCCCTTCCAGCTGCAGATTGGTGATGTGACAATTAACCTTCAAAGTGACCTAATCCCAGGTCTGAGGCACATAGCAAAAACCACCTCCAGAAAGTCAGCATCTTGTGAGCCCACTAGTACCCCACAAATCCGGTGCTGCTGTGATTTGTCAGAGTGAAAGAGAGCTGTTTAATTAACCGTCTTTACTCACCCCACCAGGGCCCTAAAAGCCCTTGATGCCTCCCTATCAAAATGGAGGCTAGACAGTATAAAAAATTAATTTTATTCAAATAGATCCTGTAGTTCCCTCTCCTTTAGGACAGGAAAAGGCTACCACCTCCAGTTCTCTTGCCTGGAAAACTCCATGGACAGAGGAGCCTGGTGGGCTACAGTTCGTGGGATAGCAAAGAACTGGACATGACTGAGCGACTAACACTAAGACACCTCTTAGCTGACACTTCCCCTGGACACTGAACTCTTAAAATTTTTTGTCAAGTTTTTCTTCATTCTCAACTCTAAAATCTTTTTCATGAAAACATCTTATTCCTCAGTTCAGTTCAGTTGCTCAGTCGTGTCCAATTCCTTGTGACCGCATGGACCACAGCACGCCAGGCCTCCCTGTCCATCACCAACTCCCGGAGTTCACTCAAACTTATGTCCATCGAGTCGGTGATGCCATCCAATCATCTCATCCTGTTGTCTCCTTCTTTTCCTGCCCTCAATCTTTCCCAGCATCAGGGTCTTTTCCAATGAGTCAGTTCTTCGTATCAGGTGGTGAAAGTATTGGAGTTTCAGCCTCAGCATCAGTCCTTCCAATGAATATTCAGGACTAATTTCTTTTAGGATGGACTGGTTGAATCTCCTTGCAGTCCAAGGGACTCTCAAGAGTCTTTTCCAACACCACAGTTCAAAAGCATCAATTCTTTGGTGCTCAGCTTTCTTTATAGTCCAACTCTCACATCCATACATGACTACCGGAAAAACCATAGCTTTGACTAGATGGACCTTCATTGGCAAGTAATGTCTCTGCTTTTTAATATGTTGTCTAGGTTGGTCATAGCTTTTCCTCCAAGGAGTAAGTGTTTTTTAATTTCATGGCTGCAGTCACCATCTGCAGTGATTTTGGAGCCCCCAGAATAAAGTCTCTCACTGTTTCCACTGTTTCCCCATCTGTTTGCCATAAAGTGATCTTACTCCTACTTCACCATTATTTTGGTTTAGGTTCTCTGTTATTGCAGGTTGGAACTTCTTAAGTACACCTATTTTACAGATGTACTCAATGCCTTAGAAGACAGGCACTGTTGATTTTAAAGTAATAGCATGCAACATAGATGGGAAAACAAAGTCTAGTGAAAAATATTCACAACTTTCCTTCTAGCAAATCCCTTCCTGTATATAAGACAAGAGAAGAGGGTTCCATGAGTCACCATGAAGCTTAGAAGCTGAAAGCTACCTGTTCTCTTCCAAAAGATTTTCTGGGTATTCATTTTTAAAATGCAGTAAGTCAGAAGGCTTGCTTTTATCTCTTTTCCCTGTTTCACATGTTCAGAACTATAAGAGTCCCAAACAAACAATTCATAAATAAGTCATTTCACATTTATTATGTATCTTAATTGTAAAATATTTTTCACATTCAATGCCAAAATATAGACATGGTAACCTTATTTGGTGCCTTATACACACAGACAACACTCTCCTCTCTTTTTCTCATTTTGAGCAGGCAATGTCCAAGGCCCGCCTCCATTAACTTTTACTTTGCCCCAGGTCTTCCAACAGGGCTCAGATGCCCTGTAAGTTTCATCCTTCTTGTGGTCAGACCTGAGGAAGCATTTCCCCAAAGCAGTAAGTACCATGAAAATCTGGGGAAATGTCCGTGCCTAACTCACAAAAGAGAAGTTTGGAAGAGCCCACAGAGCAATCTGTGGGACTTAAGTCTGTGAATCCTAAACAAAGGCCACAACCCAAAGGAGGTCTCCCCAAGTGACTCCGTCACAAACCACAGAATGGCTCCTACGCTGCCAGAGAAGACTGGTGGGAATTTTCTGGCTAATCAGCTTTTACCCAGTGCGCTGGGGAAATGTCTCTGAGAGGGAGGCTTTTGGACCTAGTGGGGGAATTGAAAAGCAGCACCTGGATCTGCCTGGTGGCTCAGAGGTTAAAGCATCTGCCTCCAATGCAGGAGACCCCGGTTTGATCCCTGGGTTGGGAAGATCCCCTGGAGAAGGAAATGGCAACCCATTCCAGTATTCTTGCCTGGAGAATCCCATGGACTGAGGAGCCTGGTGGGCTGCAGTCCACGGGGTCGCAAAGAGTTGGATATGACTGAGTGACTTTACTTACTTACCTGGATCTGCCAGGAAGAACAAGCAAGTCATCTCTGAGTAGAGTTAGGCAGGGCTCCTCATGACAATGGTGTGTTAACACCTCCACTTGGGAGCTCTCAGTTCACACCAACCTAACACGCCAAGGCATTAAGGCAGGCCAGAGCACAGACAACCCATGGCCTGTTTAAAATGATGGGGACAGGAAAGTTGCGAGTTGGGTTCTCTCATCAATGCTGTTGTAACCTTCTTGAGGTAAGGCACCATGAGCCTTGGGGCCTCCATTTCTTGCAGGACAACAGAAGTGTCCCAGGCCACACAGGTATAGTACCTAAGTGCTTTAGGTTTAAAACTTTTGGTTCCCTGTGCCTGTGGAAAGTAAGTTATTCTAACTTCATAGGAAACTTTACTCATCCTTCAGATAGGTTTTACATGCATTCTCTTATTGAATCCTTATGAGAGCACTGAAATGGTGATTTTTAAAATTTTTCAGTTTTATAGAAGAAAAACTAGGGTTTACAGAGATTAAAGTTTATGGAGATGTAATAAATTAACCCCCACTGCACAGTGACAACTTTGGTCTTTTGATATTCGGCCTGGTGTCCTTTGAATTATCCAGTGGTTTCAAACTTTGATTTTCAAGGCCTTCAACAATTCCATGGAAGAGTTTGTGAGATTTTGTGAAAGTTCTTAAAGCAAGTAGCATTGATATATATATACACTGCCACATGTAAGATGGCCAGTGGGAAGCTGCTGGATGACACAGGGAGCTCAGCCTCGAGCTCTGTGACAACCTAGATGGTGGGATGGGGTGGGGGTGGGTAGAAGTTCAGGAGGAAGGGGACACGTGTGTACTTATGGCTGATTCACGCTGTTATACGGCAGCAACCAACCCAATACTGTAAATCAATTATCCTCCAATTAAAAATAAATGAAAAAAAAACTTAAAACTACTGCTCGTAACGCCTGACTTTGGTACACCCCTTTGCTTTCAAGTACATTTGATTCCCTCAGCAATTATCACAGTGTTGTTAGGCTGCATTTTCCCCTGATGCTGCAGTGATTAAGAAGGATAAGCGATACATAGATAGGGCCCTGGGCGCCTTGAAAGCAAACCTCGCTTCTGTAAGAATCCCAGGCTCACCAGGCTGTGGTGCAGCCACTGGGCGAAGCAGAAGGAAGTCTGTTACTGATACTTCCTGCCGTCAAGTGATAACGCAACCGCTCCTCTTCCTGTTGAAGAGTTTGAAGCGCTCTTAGTTATGAATGAAATTCTCTCAGATTGGTTTCTTAAAATTCCTTTAAAACGCCTTGGTCTTAAATGAGGTACAGTAGCTTCCTTCCTCAGTGACTGCTCAGATGTAACTGCTCAGATGTGCCTTGTGTTTGCGGCTGCCTACCATCTGAGCCTGGGGTTTTGACTCAGGAAACAATAATGCAGAGAAAGAAGCGGGGAAACAGAATTTACTCTAGCAACAGCGAGAATATCTAGTTTCTATGCCAGGGTGGCACGCAATGTCCAGTGCTTGCAGCAAGAAAGGCTTCATCAGACTAGCTCCATGGTATGATTTTGCCAGCGGTTGTGACTCCCTCCCTCCTCTTTAATTATATGCCCATTTTCAGAGCTTGAGTCTCCAGGAAATTCTATGAACTACCCAACTCTTCTTTTCAGGGTTTGGGTTTCCCAGGCTCAAACTTTGGAAACGTGTTTGAGTCTTCTCTGTAGCCCTATATCTAATTCATCAGGAAATTCTGAAAGGGGCCCATCTCCTCCACTGGTAACCCCAGGCCTGAGCCGCCATTATCCCTCAGTGGATTACAGCCTCTAACTGGCCTTACTGCTTGCATCTTTGTTCCCGTACAGTCCTGTCTCCACATAATAGTCAGTGATCTTTTAAAATCTTGAGTCAGGGAACTTCCCTGGCTGTCCAGTGGCTAAGACTCCCACTTCCCAATGCAGGGGGCTAGGGTTCCATCCCTGGCAGGGAACTAGATCTCACATGTCTCAACAAAGACTGAAGATCTTGTGTGCTACCAGCTAAGACCTGGCACAGCCAAATAAATAAATAGATATATTTTAAAAATAAAATCATAAGTCAGATCTTGTTACTCCTCTGATTAAAACCAATCCATATTTCTGATTTTACTCAAAATAAATTTCAAAATACATATCAAGTCCTAGATGATTGGCCTGTTGCTTGCTACCTTTCTAATCTTATTTCCCTTCTCTTTCTCATTTGCTCTACTTTGACCACACATGCCTCCCTGCTGTACATCAAAATGCCGAGCACACTCTGTATACTAAGCCTTTAGCCTCGCTGTTTCTTCTTCATGGAGCGCTTTTCTCCAAGATGCCACCATGACTTGCTTCCACACTCAATTAGGTCTCTCCTGCTGCTGCTGCCAAGTCGCTTCAGTCGTGTCCGACTCTGTGTGACCCCATAGACGGCAGCTCTCCAGGCTCCCCCGTCCCTGGGATTTTCCAGGCAAGAACACTGGAGTGGGTTGCCATTTCCTTCTCCAATGTATGAAAGTGAAAAGTGAAAGGGAAGTCGCTCAGTCGCGTGTCCAATTCTTTGCTACCCTATGGACCGCAGCCTACCAGACTCCTCTGTACATGGGATTTTCCAGGCAAGAGTACTGGAGTGGGGTGCCATCGCTGTCTCTGAATTAGGTCTCTACTTAAATGTTATTTATAAGACAGACCACATTGACCCCCTTATTTAAGATAGCAATCTTTTTCTCGACCAGATCCTTTCCTGATCCTTTCCTCTGCTGGAGCCCTCCATTTTTCTTTTCTAAATCATTTTCTTTTCTGAATCTGAATCATTCCTCTTTATTTTATTTCTTTAGTACCTGAAATACAATATATTTATACATTTGTTTATTGTTTATCTTCCCTACAACAATGTAAATTCCTTGAGAATAGGATCTTTATTTGTTATTATATCCCCTGGGCCTAAAAAATCTCTTAGCACATAATGAGCCCTCAAGAAATATATATTAAGTAGATGTGTTGACCAAATAAATTCCATTTCTGCTTAGACCAGCTAAAGCTGACTTCTAGTTCTTACAACATAAACTCCTAAGGGCCTTATCTGATAGACATAGTTTAGGGCCTAGCACACCGTGGAATCAAATTGATCTTTTGTTTAGTGGTCTTGGGCAAAGTCACTTAACATACTGGGACTCACTTTTTTTATATGTTGCCCCTTTATAAGGTAATTTTACAACTTTTTAAAAAGCCGAATTTCAAAGCAACAATAGAATAGTGATTTTTCCAAATTACTTCATTCTTTAGCTTTTACAATTACTACTGTATCTTCTTAGAAATGAGTCACCTCTCCTCAAGATTTTCTCATTCTCAATTAATTCTTATTTATTGCCACTGCCACTTGTCACTATTGGCACTCGTATCATCATCACAATTATCATTAACTAAAAGCAACAATCTAAAAGATAGTATAAGATTTGGGATGCATGCTAAGTTGTTTCAGTCGTGTCCAACTCTGTGCAGCCCCATGGACTGTAGCCTACCAGGCTCCTCTGTCCGTGGGAAGCTCCAGGCAAGAATACTGGAGTGGGTTGCCGTTTCCTTCTCCAGGGATCTTCCTGCCCAGGGATCAATCCTGTGTCTCTATCTCTTCTGTGTGGTCAGGCAGGTTCTTTACCACTATTGCCACCTGGGAAGCCAAGATTTAGAATAAGTAAATGCTAAGGAGGGGCTTCCCTGGTGGCTCAATGGTAAAGAATATGCCTGACAATGCAGGAGATGCAGGTCTGATCCCTGGATCAGAAAGATCCCCTGGAGGAGAAAATGGTAACCCACTCCAATATTCTTGCCTGGGAAATCCCACGAATGTAAGAACCTGGTAGGCTACAGTCCATGGGATCACAAAAGAGTCTGACATGACTTAGTGATTAAATAACAAAATAAAATGCTAAGAAGTTCAGAGCAAGAGAAAGTTTATTGTGAACAGAGTTAGTTGAAAGATGACTGGGACCGAAGGTAGGCTTGAATGAAAGACAGAATTAAGGTGACCAGGGACTTCCCTGGTGGTCTAGTGGCCAGGACTCTGGGCTCCCAGTGCAGGGGACCCAGGTTCGATTCCTCAGGAAACTAGACCTCACATCACAATTAAAGAACCCACTCACCGTAACAAAGACAGAAGATCCCGTGTACCACAGCTAACACTGGGCTCAGTCAAATAAATAATAATAATTTTTTAAAAAGAGGTGATCAGAGGGGAAAGGTGGTCTACAGACACTCTCTACACAAGAAAACCGCACTGCAGATACATGATAAGGAGGTGGGAGAATCTGCAGCAAGCAAGGTCTAGTTCAGTAGGGGTTCCCACAAGCTATGCATTAGCTTCTCTGGATTTCTAGGAAAAGATTTAGAAATCCCATAGCTTAAAGCTGTGCCTTAGGTTTTTAAGTTGTACAGTATCTACATCCTCAAACAAATGTTTCTTCTTCCATCGTATTTATTTATTTCTGGTTGCACTGGGTCTTTGCTGCTGTTCCAGGGCTTTCTCTATTTGGGGCCAGTGGGGGCTACTCTCGTCGTGGTGGGCAGACTTTCCATGCAGCTGGCGTCTCTCGTTGCGGAGCACAGGCTCTAGGGGGCGAAGGCTTCGGTAGTTGCAGCAAGTGGGCTAGTAGTTGTGGCTCAGGGACACTAGAGCATGGGCTCAGTAGTTGTGATGCACTTAGTTGCTTCAAGGCATGTGGAATCTTTCTGGACCAGGGATCAAGCCTGTGTCCCCTGCTTTGGCAGGAGGATTCCTATCTATTACACTACCAGGGAAATCTCCTCCATCTTCTTACAGCCGAAGATTGTATAACCATTTTTTAAAGTTCCTTTGCATCATTCACTGGGTTTATAAAATGTTAGGCCCTTTTCTTTTGAACTGCTACCAAACTTAAGTTTTTCTCTTCCTATGCTTATTATATATATGTAATGTATACACTAGACTTTCCAATTACTCATGTAAATTTGTATCTTGCAGCCCAACATTACAGCCTGTTACTTAGCATTTGGAATCCTAACTGTGTTGGTCAATACAGTACAGTTTACATCATCTGATGATTTCATACAAATATTTCTCACAGGTCTCTATCCGAGTTTCTGAAGAAACTGTTATATGAAGTAAGGCCTGGACCCTTAAAGATCTCCTATCAATTTGAAATTGATCTTATCAGTACTTGAGTTTAACTTTTCAATCAACAATAAATAAATTCACCTAACTCTTTTTTCAGGGAAGAGACTGAGGTTTGTTTAGTAAGTAAATAATGGACTGAGATTTCTATGAACACGATTCTGATACAAACTTTGCCACTGAATTTGTCAAGTTAAACAACTCCTTTTGACTCATTTGGAAAAAATTCAAATGGATAATGCTCAAAATCCTTCAAGCTAGGCTTCAACAGTATGTGAACCAAAGGTTATATTAAATTTATTTCCTATTCCAAAATTTAGAGATTTTACTATCCAGTCTGTATTTTCAAATGAAAAAAGACCATATTGTACTATCCCTTTAAGTATTCATTTTCTTTCTCGAACACAGGGCAATAATATTTCTCATTGGCCTAGTTAATGGTATTTTGGCAAAACCGAGTCTCACAATATTGCCAAGAATAGACAGCCTAATTTCAATTCATTTCAAAACACTTTGTTGAAGCATGCATACTGTTCCAGACACTATACTAAGGGGCCTCTAAAATAAATTACCAACAGTAAAAAACTAAAGTTAACTACCAAATAAATCCTGCATTCCCAAATTGACTTCTACTCATTGATTTTGGATCTGTGCTGAGCTATGGAAGTATGTCTCAAACTCTTTTCCATTGACACTAGCCATTGTAGTTTCCACAACATCAGTCTTTACTCATTTTATTAAAAGAGCTGTATCTTGTCCCTGAATTCTTTAAGATGTTCTCTCAATCCCTCAGAGATCTTATGCCATTTATAACTTTCTTCATTCTATTTTCCAGTATTCCTTCTGGGACATTCATTTAGGGAAATGGAAATTATATCAGTTAGGATTTGATTAGCTGCTGCTGCTAAGTTGCTTCAGTTGTGTCCAATTCTGTGCAACCCCATAGATGGCAGCCCACCAAGGCTCCCCCGTCCCTGGGATTCTCCAGGCAAGAACACTGGAGTGGGTTGCCGTTTCCTTCTCCAATGCATGAAAGTGAAAAGTGAAAGGGAAGTCGCTCAGTCGTGTCCAACTCTCAGGGACCCCATGGACTGCAGCCCACCAGGCTCCTCCATCCATGGGATTGTCCAGGCAAGAGTACTGGAGTGGGGTGCCATTGGATTTGATTAGAGGTGAATACTATTAGGGGTGAGATAGAATAAAGGATTCATTATAGGGATTGGGGCTTTACAGTCCTGGGGACCTGTTAAGCCATCTGGGTAAGTCTGTTGCTTTTGCAGTGAGTGCTAGGCCTGAAGCCAGCAAGGCCAGCAGCTGGAAAGAGGAGATAGACATAAAAGACCAAGAGCAACCTGCGAGGACAAAGTGGAACTGTATGTGTCCTCCATATTCCTACTCGTTTTACTTAGTATATATGAAAATTTCCTGCACATGCACATGGCCCAGAGTTTAGAGAGAATAAAGAAGGATATCCAGTGGGAGATGGTTGGTATCGGCCTCTAACCAGCAAAACGAGTCAGTAACTGATATATGATGTGTGAACTACATAACTGCCTGGCCTTACAGTGACCTTCATTTCTACCTTCAAAATGTCATGCAAACTTCTTTTGTGGGCAATACTAACCAAGAAGCTTGCAGGGAAGGAAATTATGGGAAATGTAGCTCTAGCTTAGCTACTGTTGACAGAGTACAAAGCCATCATAAGAATCAACAACTGGACAGTTCTCACAAACCTCTTCTCTTTATTCTTCAGAATCTTTTGAATTATTCACTTCCAATGTCTATGCTACTATACTTATTTCTATACTTATTACCTCAGTAGGGGTGGGGAAAGGTACCTAGAGGAAAAAATCTTCCAAAAAATCTTACAGAAGAAATTCTAAAACATAAAATCAAATAAAAAACATACTATGTTCATAGAAAACTTCAGTGTTAAAGTTAATAATAAAGTAAGATGGGACTGAATTAATATAAAAAAATTTTAAAGATTCCAGACAAAATCCCAAAAGACTTATTTTGTAGAACTTATACTACAAACAAGTTTAGTAGATGTGATAGAATTCCAGCTCAGCTATTTTCAGTTCTTAAAAGATGATGCTAAATGCTACACTCAATATGCCAGCAAATTTGGAAAACTCAGCAGTGGCCACAGGACTGGAAAAGGTCAGTTGTCATTCCAATTCCAAAGAAAGACAATGCCAAATAATGTTCAAACTACCGTACAATTTCACTCACTTCGCAAGCTAGCAAAGTAAGGCTCAAAATACTTCAAGCTAGTCTTCAACAGTACATAAACCAAGAACTTCCAGATGTACAAGCTGGATTTAGAAAAGACAGAGAAACCAGAGATCAAACTGCCAACATCCATTGGATCATAGAAAAAGCAAGAGAGATCCAGAAAAACACCTACTTAAACTTCACTGACTACACTAAAGCCTTTGACAGTGTGGATCACAATGAAGTCCGGAAAATTCTTAGAGGTGGGAATACCAGACCACCTTATTTACCTCCTAAGAAACCTGTATGTAGGTCAAGAAGCAAAAGTTAGAACCGGACATGAAACAAAAGACTGGTTCAAAATTGGGAAAAAAGTACGACAAAGCTGTATATTGTCACCGTGCTTACTTAACTTTCATGCAGAGTACATCCAGCAAAATGCCTGGCTGGATGAACCGCAAGCTGGAATCAAGATTGCAGGAGAAATATCAATAATCTCAGATATGCAGATGATATCGCCCTTATGGCAGAAAGTGAATTGAAACTAAAGAGCCTGTTGATAAGGATGAAAGAGTAGAGTGAAAAAGCTGGCTTAAAACTGAACATTCAGAAAATGAAGATCATGGCACCCAGTCCCATCATTTCATGGCAAATAGATGGGGAAGCAATGGAAAGAGTGACAGATTTTATTTTCTTAGGTTCCAAAATCTCTGCAGAATGTGACTGCAGCCATGAAATTCAAAGACACTTGCTCCTTGGAAGAAAAGCTATGACAAATAAAGACAACATATTAAAAAGTAGAGAATCACTTTGCCAACACAGGTCCAGATAGTTCAAGCTATGGTTTTTCCAGTAGTCATGTATGGGTGTGAGAGTTGGACTGTGAAGAAGGCTGAGAGCCAAAGAACTGATGCTTTCAAATTGTGCTGGAGAAGACTCTTCAGAGTCCCTTGGACTGCAAGGAGATTCAACCAGTCAATCCTAAAGGAATTCAATCCTGAATATTCACTGGAAGGACTGATGCTAAAGCTGAAGCTTCAATATTTTGGCCACCTGATGCAAGGAGCCAACTGATTGGAAAAGACCCTGATGCTGGGAAAGATTGAGGGCAGGAAGAGAAGGAAGCAACAGAGAACAAAATGATTGGATGGCATCATTAACTCAATGCTCATGAGTTTGAGCAAACTCCAGGAAACAGTGAAGGATAGGAAACCCTGGCATCCTTTAGTCCACGGGGTCTCAAAGAGCTGGACATGACTTTGTGACTGAACAACAACCATACTTCACATAAAAGGCGAAAAATAGCCAGGAGAATTATAAACAAGAACAAAGTAGAAGGACTTATTCACCAAATATCAAAACCTTTAGGTGGTTGCCAGAGGTGGGGGGAAGAGGGAGGGCAAAATGGGTGAGTGGGGTCAAAGTGTGTCAACTCCCACTTAAATCATGGTGATGTTAAAAAAAAAAAAAGACCTCTAATAAAAACATAATACTGAACACCATGATAATAGTATAGAAATTGTCAAGGCTGCCAGTGAATCAGAAGAGAGATACGGGTAGATACGTAAAATATGATCAAAGGGACACCACAAATTGTGTAGAAAAAAATTAATTATTGGAAAATTAATGTTAGAAAAATCAATAATCCACAACTGGAAAAATTATAATACATCCATATTTTATATCATGTACAGAAAGAAAAATCCAGACAGATCAAGACCTAAATGCAAAGAGAAAAATTTTAATATTTTTAAAAGAAAAAATTCTAGAATTTTTTTACTGGATGGAAGCCTTAAGGAAAAAAACAGCAATTTTAAAAGTACTATAATGTAAAAATTCTATAAAACAAGACATCATAAATAAAGTGAAAAATAAGCCAAGATGCTAAGGGAATATAATTGCAATAAACATAATTGACATGGGGTTGGTATTTAGAATATGTAAAGAACCCCACAACACAGTAATAAAAAGAAAAACGGCTTAACAGAAAAATGAGAAAAAGATATGAACAAGCAATTTGCAAAAGGGAAAACACATAAAAGAAATTAAATCTCAAAAAAAAAAAATTAAATCTCTCTACTATGAGAAATGCCCATTAAAACAACAGATCATTCATATTCGTCAGATCAAAAAAATAATTTTTTTTAAGTCTACAAAAATGAGTAGTGGTGAGGCTGTGAAGAACTAGGACCTTGCACACCATTAACATCTCTATTCCCAGGTATAAATAAATCTGCTCTAGAAAACTCTTTGTGTATGTACAATGAGAGGTGTATAAGAATATTCATTGCAGCATTGATGTAACATGGAAAATTGCTAACAATATAAATGTCCATCAATAGGTCCCTAAATAAATAAGAACTGAGGTATAAGAAATTCATATAGAATTCCATAAGAAATTCAATAGCTAGAATGAATGTACTAGTTACATATGCCAGCATGAATAAATATTAATATGTAAAAAATAATTTTGAATAGAAAAGCAATTTGCCTTTGGTGTGACACCATTTGGATAAAGTTGAGAAATAGGCAAAACACTAGCATATATTATCAGTTCAGTTCAGTCGCTCAGTCGTGTCCGACTCTTTGTGACCCCATGAATCACAGCACACCAGAGGCCTCCCTGTCCATCACCTGCTCCCGGAGTTCACTCAGACTCACGTCTATCAGGTCAGTGATGCCATC
>SJYC01146131.1:0-54727 GCA_006408675.1 Madoqua kirkii | reverse complement strand
GAAGAGTTGACTCACTGGAAAAGACTCTGATGCTGGGAGGGATTGGTGGCAGGAGGAGAAGGGGACAACAGAGGATGAGATGGCTGCATGGCATCACTAACTCGATGGACATGAGTTTGAGTGAACCCTGGGAGTTGGTGATGGACAGGGAGGCCTGGTGTGCTGTGGTTCATAGTGTTGCAGAGTCAGACACGACTGAGCAACTGAACTGAACTGAAGGTAATGCTCAAAATACTTCAAGGTAGGCTTAAGCTTAGCAGAGTGCTAAAGAATTGATGCTTTTAAACTGTGCTGTTGGAGAAGACTCTTGAGAGTCCCTTGGAGTGCAAGGAGATCAAGCCAGTCAATCCTAAAGGAAATCAACTCTGAATATTCATTGGAAGCTGAAGCTGATGCTTAAGCTGAAGTTCCAATACTTTGGTCATCTGATGAAAGAGCCAGCTCATTAGAAAAGACCTTGATGCAGGGAAAGATTGAACATAAAAAAAGAAGCAGGCAGGAGGGGATGAGATGGTTAGACAGTATCACCAACTCAATGGACATGAATTTTTGCAAACTCTGGGAGATAGTGAGGACACAGGGCCCTGGCATGCTGCGGTCCATGGGGTTGCAAAGTCAGACACGACGTAACAACTGAATAATTGTCAGAAATAGATGCTGTATTTTATTAGTGTTTTGCTGTGCAAGTGTTGAGGAGATAACATTTTTTATTTTAACTGTTAGTGTGAAAAATTATACTAATCGGTTTCCTGGAGTCAGGGAGCATTCCATTCCCTTCAATTTTCTGGAGACTTTGTAAGGAATTTGGGTTTCCCCCCCACCCCTTCCTTAAATGTATAATGTAATTCATTAGTAAAGCCATCCTTTGGAAGGATTAGAGATTGGATTAGAGATTTCTGCTTTTAGGGGAATTCCTTGCTAGTACAGTGATTAGGAATGTGTGCTTTTACTGCCAAGCTACAAGTTCAATCCTTAGTCAGGGAATTAAGATCCTAAAAACCAAGTAATCAAAACAAAAACAAAAAACCCAAATGCTACTGGTATATTGGTAAAATGCATCATCTTTTTTCCTGATCAGTCTAGCTAGAGGTTTAGCAATTTCACTGATTCCTATTCTTATCTTTATTATTTCCTTTCTTCTCCTTACTTTGAGTATTTTTATTCTTATTTTCTAGCCTAGGTAGCTCAGTGGTAAAGAATCTGCCTGCCAGTGTAGGAAATTCAGGAGACACAAGTTTGATCCCTGGTTTGGGAAGATGCCCTGGAGAAGGAAATGGCGACCCCCTCCATGGACATCCCACGGATAGAGCCAGCTCCTGGCAGGGGCTGGCAAAGAGTCAGACATGACTGACTGAACACACTAATTTTCTAGTTTAAGGTGGAAGTTTAGATTATTGATTTGAGATCTTTCTTTTTCAAGCACAGGCATTTATACTAAAAATTTTTGTTTGAGTTCTCCCTTGGTTGTATCTTTCAGATTCTCATATGATGTATTTTCACTTTTCATTCAGTTCAAAATCCTAATTTCCCTTTTTGCTTCTTTGGGGATGTTGTGTGTTTAGTTCCCAAATATTTGGAGATTTCTGAGATACTGTTCTGCTGTCAAATTTTAATTTAATTTTATTGCCAAAATTACTTTGCATGATTTTAATCCTTTTAAATATACTGATACTTATTGCCCAGAATATGACCAAACTTGATAAAAAGTCCTTGTGCACTTGGAAAAACTGTTTTCTGCTGCTACTGAGTACTATGTAAATGTCAATTACATTAAACTGGTTGATAGTATGGTTCAAATTTTATATACATTTATTTTCTGTTTTATTGAGATATAAGTGACATATAAAATTATATCAGTTTCATGTGTTTTCTGTGTGTTTTGTTGTGGAGAAGTGTTGAAATCTGACTATATTATGAATATTGCTTCCCATCACCATTTTGTCAGCTTTTGCATGTATTTTGAAGCTGTACCGTAAATATGTAGGAACATAAACATGTAGAATTGTCAGCTCCGCAGAGATGACCCTCTGACTCTTATAACAAGATTGACTTTTCACTGGTAATAAGCTTTGTTCTGAACTCTACTTTGTTTGCCCTTTATACAGGCTTTCCAACTTTCTTTATATTGTATTAGAGGTAGGAGGGCATTTCCCCCACTATTTTGTTAATACATTTAATTTATTTGAACCATTTATTAGAGTGAAACCACTGATGATCAGCATGTAATTGTGTCTTACTTTTTAAATCCACCTTGATGTTAACTGGGGTGTTTAGACAATTTTTATGAAGTACAATTATTGACAGGTAATAACTGTTTTCATTTTGCTATTTGTCTTCAGTCTGTCTCAGCTCTCCTTGTTCCCTTTATCCCTTCTCTCGGTTGGATTTTTTTGGTTGTGTCGGGCCTTAGCTGCAGCACGCAGGGTCTCTCATTGTGGCCATGGGCTCTTCCTTGTGGTGCTGAGTTTAGTTGCCTCCCAACATGTGGGATATTAGTTCTCCAACCAGGGATCTAAACTGCATCCCCTGCACTAGAAAGTGGAGTCTTAACCACTGAACCACCAGGGAAGTCCCCAGATTGGGCATTTTTAATGATTCTATTATAAGTCTTCTATTAGCTTATCAGTCTTACAATGTTTATGAATGCTTCAGGATTTATCTTATGCACCAATCTTCAAATTATTATGTACTACATTCTACTAATACATCACTTTATATACAGGGTAAGAATCTTACACCCTGAAAATTCCCTTTCCTTCTTCCCGGTCTTTGTCCTAATGTCATACACTTTTTTTTTCTTAATTTATATACTTTATTGAAGTAGAATTGACTTACAATGTTTCAGGTACACAGTTATACATATACACATATATATTATTTTTCAGATTATTTTCCATTATAGGTTATTACAAATTATTGACTACAGTGTGGTGTTGGAGAAGATTCTTGAGACTCCCTTGGACTGCAAGGAGATCCAACCAGTCTGTCCTAAAGGAAATCAATCCTGAATATTCATTGGAAGGACTGATGCTGAAGCTGAAGCTCCAATACTTTGGCCACCTGATGTGAAGAACTGACTCATTTGAAAAGACCCTGATGCTGGGAAAGATTGAAGGCAGGAGGAGAAGGGGACGACAGAGAATGAGATGGTTGGATGACATCACCGACTCAATGAACGTTGAGTTTGAGTAAACTCCAGGAGTTGGTGATGGACAGGGAAGCCTGGAGTGCTGCAGTCCATGGGGTCACAAAGAGTCGGACACGACTGAGTGACTGAACTGAAACTGATAGTTCACTGTGCTATACGGTAAAGCTTTGTTGCTTGTTGCATATGTATATTTTAAAATTAGAAATCTAGCATTCTATTCATACTAAGTCAAACAAATGGAATGAAAATGTCATAATTTTTTTAGTTAGGCAAAAATTCATAAGTTTTCTAAAATATATATATTATACATACTATTTATATATATGCATACAAAATCTTTTCTACTATGCTTGATAAAGGCTTGAGAAAGAACTTTAAGAAAAAAAGAAGAGATGAGAAATTGGAAAAGATAAACCACTTGAGAGCAGTGAATATGAAATAGAAAAAGTGAAACAAACTGGATAAAAGTAAAAAGACCATCATATAGTCCAGTTGTTTCTAAACATGGCTGCTTATTAGAAACATATCTGGAGCTTTGGAGGGAAGAAAGCAATATCTGAGCATTGGTATTTTTCAAAAAAAAATTCCAAGATAATTCTGATATACATCTGGATTTTAAAAAGTGATTACAGGTTTTCTATTAAATAATAGTTTTGGTAATATAGAATTCTATTATTTTTCTATTGACCAGTCATGATACAGTGGTATTAAGTGAGTAATAGTTACATAATCACAACAGGAAAGATGTTTATCAGTTTTCACAATCAGTAGCCAGACAAAAAATAAAATTACAATTGCAAGCCATAATGGGAACATGAGTAACCTAAGCATATAAAATAACTGCATACAATTTGTGGGTGGTCAAGCCAGCTGAGGCGCTAAGTGGGAATGCATGCATGTGCGCGGCAACCGCGCAGCCCGTCTGTGTCTCTCGGTTGGTGCATTTAAGCCATCCACTTTTAAGGTAATTGTTGATATGTATGATCCTGTTACTATTTTCATAATTGTTTTGGGTTTATTCTTTGTACGTCTTTTCCTTCTCTTGTGTTTCCCGTCTAGAGACGTCCCATTAGCATTTGTTATAAAGCTAGTTTGGTGGTTCTGAATTCTCTTTTGCTTGCCTGCAAAGCTTTTGATTTATCCATCACATCTCAGTGAGAGTCTTGAGATGAATGTTATTTGTCAACATTGTTTTTGACATTGTCAACAAATGTTATCATTTTCCCCTTATTTTTAATATTTTATCTTTAATTTTTGTCAATCTGAATACTATGTCCCTGTATGTTCCTCCTCAGGTTTATCCTTCCTGGGACTCTCTGTGCTTCCTAGACTTGGTTGACTATTTCCTTTTCCATGTTAGGGCAATTTTCAGCTACTATCTCTTCCAATATTTTCTCAGGTCCTTTCTTCTCCTTCTGGGAGAAGAAAGTATACCTATAATGTGAATGTTGGTACATTTAATGTTGTCCCAGAGGCCTCTCAGGCTGTCTTCTTTTTCTTTTCATTTTTCCCTATATTCTGGTCTGTGGCAGTGACTTCCACCATTCTGTCTTGTAGGCCATTTATCCATTCCTCCGTCTCAGTTATCCTGCTTTGGATTCCTTCTATTATTCATCTCTGTTTATTCTTTAGTTCTTGTAGGTCTTTGGTAAACATTTCTTGCATTTTCTCTGCTGTTTTCCTGAGAGCCTGAATATCTTCACTATCATTATTCTGAATTCTTTTTCTGGAAAGTTGCCGTCTCCTCTTCATTTAGTTGTTTTTCTGGGGTCTTATTGTCTTCCCTTCATTTGGGACATAACTTTCTGCTTTTTCATCTCAGTTAACTATGTAATGTGGTTTTTGTTCTAGGTGCTGTGGGACTGTGGTTTTTCTTGCTTCTTCTGTCTGCCCTCTGATGGAGGAGGCTAAGAGGCTTGTGTAAGCATCCTGATGGGAGGGACTGGTGGTGGGAAAAACTAGGTCTTTCTCTGATGAGCAGGGCCTTAGTCAGTAAAGCTTTAATCCAATTATCTGTTGAGGGGTGGGGTTGCGCTCCCTCACTGGTAGTTGTTTGATCTGAGGCACCCCAGCTCTGGGGTCTATGTGCTGTATGGTAGGGTTAATGGTGACCTCCAAGAGGGCTTATGCTGAGGGGCACCTTCCAGGACTGCTGCTGCCAGTGCCCCCATCCCTGTGGGGAGCCCCTGCTGACCCATGCCTCCACAAGAGACCCTTCGATGATAGCACGTAGTTTTGGTTCAGTCTCCTGCAGGGTCACTGCTCCTTTCCTTTGGGTCTTGGTTCATGCAAAGTTTTGTTTGTGCTCTCCAAGACTAGAGTCTCTGTTTCCCCTAGTCCTGTGGAAATCTTATAATCCAATCCTGCAGAGCTTCAAGGTCAGATTCCCTGGGGTTCCCCAGGCTGGGAAACCTGGCATGGGGTCCAGAATCTTCACAACGGTAGAACTTCTTTGGTATTATTGTTTTCTAGTTCAGAGTGGGTATGGGATTTGATTTGATTGTGACTGCACTCCTCCTGCCATATCCTGCGGCTTTTTATCTTTAGACATGGGATATCTTTTTGATGGGTTTCAGCATCCTCCTGTTGATGGTTGTTCAACAGCTAGCTGCGATTTTAGTGCTCTTGGAAGAGGAGATGAGCACACATTCTTTTACTCTGCCATCTTGAACCAGAAGTCTGTCATACACTTTTACTTCTATATTTTTTATATTTTACTTTTACTTTCTCTTTCAGATAAAAACCTTTGTTCTATTAGTGTCATACTTTTTACTTCTACATATATTATAGGGCCATGGTTAATTTTATTACTTTTCATTTAAGCAATGCAGTTGACTCTTGAACAAAGTGGAGGTTGTGGTATGGTGCCTCTTGCAGAGTCAAAAATCTACATATAATTTTATAGCTGGCTCTCCATATCTGTGGTTCTACATCCAGGGAGTCAATCAGTTGTGATTTTGTAGTAGAGTAGTATTTATATATTGAAAAAAAATCCATGTATAGGTAGATCTCTGTATTAGTTTAAACTTGTGTTGTTAAAAGAGTCAACTGTATCTATCTTTTAAAGAAAACGTTTACTCTTCATTCCTTTATGTAGATCCAAATTTCCATCTGGTATCTTGTCTCTTATTTTCAAAGGACTTCCTTTAACATTTCTTTTAATATGAGTCTGCTGGTGATGAATTATTTGAACTTTTGTTCAAAGTCTGAATTGGTCAATTCTACCATAGTTTTTGAAAGATATTTTTGCTGGGCATAGACCTCAAGTTTGTTTTTTTTTTTTCCTTTCAGTACTTTGAGATATTACTCCACTGTTTTCACATTTGCATTGTATCTGATGAAAACTATGCTGTCGTCTTTGTTTCTCTATATGCTTTGGGGGTTTTTTGCCCTGCCTTTAGTATTTTCTTAATCTCTGGTTTGAAGAAATTGAGTGCTGTGTGCTTCCATCCAGTTTCTGGCATGTTTCTTGGACTTGGTGTCCAGTGAGATTCTTGGATCCACGGGCTTATAGTTGTCATCAAACTTGAAATTTTCTTTGGCCGTCAAGTATTCTTCAAATGTTTTTTTGGTCCTATACTCTGCTGTCCTTTGGGGACTCCAATTACACATATATTAGATCATTTGACATTGCCCTACAATTCCACAATTCACTGTAGAGCTCTTCAATCTTTCAGTGAAGTCCCTCACATACAAACGAGTTCCATTCCCAGAGCATATTCGTAAGTCCAGTTTGTAAGTTCAACAAAGTTAGCCTAGGTACCCAACTAACAGTCAACTATATAGTACTGTACTATGATAGGTTCATAACACTTTTCACATAAATAATACACAACAAACACAAAAAATAAGGAAAAAACCTTTACTCTTACAATACTGTCCCTTTAAAAGTACAGTAGGGTAGTACAACAGCTGGCATACAAGGGGCTGGCATCAGGTGAACAGGCAAGAGTTACTGACTACAAGATAGACAAAGATGAGAGACAGTAGAGCTGAAGGATCAGCAGTAATAAGAAATGGAGGGCAAGCTGGAATGTCACTCACACATGCTGCTGATTGCAGAGATTCCAGTTCACATGGATACTCTTGAAAAAACAACCCAGTGATGTCTGGGTAGTAGGTCTTTTTTTCTTGTCAGAGAGGACACAGTCACACTGGATTTCATTCTGAAGTGCAACCTTTGTGTACACTCTACATTTAGGTCCCATGCCTCAAAAACATCTAACCTATTGCTGGACCAACTACTTCGCTGCTGTTTTTATGTTTGCTTCTGGGCGTCCTAGGCTTGAAATAGATACTGTCACTACTCTATTTTCTATTTAGTAAAGTACACAAAAGCATAACCACTCACAGAGGATGCAAGCACGTGACAGTGAACGCCAGACAAGTGAACTGACTCATGTGATTGGACATGTGAACACATGTTCATATCTTTGAAAGTTCACAACTTGAAGATTTGTGTGTAGGGAACTTACTGTATTGTTTCACTTTGAATAGTTTCTGTGTTTTATCTTCCTTAATCTTTCATTCTGCAATGTCTAATCTGCTAATTCTATCTAGTATGTTTTTATCTCAGACACTGGAGTTTACACAGGTTTGAGTCTGTTTCTTTAATCTTTTAATGTTCAAGCATTTCTCTACTTCCTTGAACATATAGAGCATAATGTCTTTGTAAATCAAATCCTATCATGTGTTAATTCCAACTGTGTTGCTACTGATTTTCTCACTACAGGTTGTATTTTCTTTTTCCTTTGCATGATGAATAATTTCCAACTGGTTACCAGACACTGTGAATTTTACTTTATTGTATTCCAGATATTTTTCCATTTTTATAATATGCTTGAGATTTATCCTGGGATCCACATAAGTTACTTAGAAATAGTTTCTTTAAAAGTTTAACTATTACTTCTATATATTAATAACTTTTATGTTTTAATTTTTATTAGGTGAGACCAGAGTAATCTTAATCTAGGGCTAATTTTGTCCCAGTAATACAATGTTGTCTTAAGTACTCTGATGCCCTGTGAAGTATGAGGCCTTCCTCTGTGGCTGGTGGCATTATAATATATTCCCAGCTTTGTGTGAGATATGTTGAAAGTGTACTCTCTTCCACTTTGGTATTTATTCCTTTGTCTTGGGTTACAGGCCTTCAGGAAAGTCTGCACATCTTCAGCTCTCTTTTCTTCAGCACTGTGTCCTAGAAACCTTATTTACATTGGCCTATCCAAATTCTTGTCTCCATCTTCTCAACTTAAGAGACCCCTGGTCTCGCCTGGATACTTGCCCATTATACCTGAAATCTCTCCA
The DNA here is from genome assembly GCA_006408675.1 of Madoqua kirkii. Lineage (NCBI taxonomy): Eukaryota > Metazoa > Chordata > Mammalia > Artiodactyla > Bovidae > Madoqua > Madoqua kirkii. The sequence continues at coordinate 46,272 of SJYC01146131.1, read as the reverse complement.
GAGATTATGGCCAATTATATGGCTCATCTCATTTGGTTTTCCCTTCCTCACAGGTCACTATCCTGAAACATCTGATGTCCAGTGTCTGAAATCTACTGCTTCATATAAATTTTGCCCAGATATTTTTGTTGTTTCTGGTGAGAAGACAAATGTGGTCCTTCTTATTCCAGCCTGATTAAGAAGCCTAGTGACTTTTTCTTTTTGCAGTGATGATTATGAAAGTATTGTGAGAGCACATAAATTCCTCTGTAACTCCATCCTTGTATTCCTCTAAAAAAATTAATGTTCCCCTCTACTTATAATTGTAGCGAGGTTCACTAGCTTCTGTAGCTAATATTGGGGAAGGGAGCATTCGTGGATATAACGTTTAAAATCTTGATTTAGAATAGTATATGTTTTCCTTTGGAATTTTAAGTTATCTTTCTGTTAATTCTGTCCTCTTCATTTTAATAATCATTTTGTCTCATTAATTTTAGCCTTAATTTTCAACTTTTATGTTTATTTTTAAAAAATAATTACTTTCTTGGATTATAAACACAAAGCAGGAAACAGCAATATAGGGATAACCGTGCACTCAGTTCATACTTTAAATGTGTAATAGTTGCTTTCAAGCAGTAAACCTTCCCAATGCCCACGTTCTTCTTCCTACCAGCTGGGTCTGCATTAGCTTTCCAGGCTTTCTTTCCTATTTTTCCAACACTGAACGCTCAAATGTCAACAATTCTATAGAGCTACCACTTTTCCTGTATTTACAACACTGGAGAGCCATGAGAATGGTGTTTTAAACTCATGTTACATACAATCTAGGCTACTGCTGTCTAAAAGAAATACAATAGAAGCCATATATGTAATTTAAGTTTCCTAAGTAATGAAATTAAAAAGTGAAATTAATTATAACAATGCACTTTATTTAATCCATTATATCCAAAACATTAACATGTAATTAACATGTAATAAATATAAAAACTTACTAATTAAATATTTTACCTCATTTGGGGGGTAATTAATTATCAAAATCTGATGGGTATAATACACTCATAGTACATTCAATATGTATGTAGAAAATAGAATTTATGCTTATCAGTAATACTTGATATGTACTGAGTCTCATTAAATGTTTAGCTGAAAAAGTAAATTTCCACAGCAAGATTGTTCCACTCACCCATGAAAGTTTTCTAAATTAAAAATTGCTTTCTTTCCTATTTTTCCAACACTGAACGCTCAAATGTCAACAATTCTATAGAGCTACCACTTTTCCTGTATTTACAACACTGGAGAGCCATGAGAATGGTGTTTTAAACTCATGTTACATACAATCTAGGCTACTGCTGTCTAAAAGAAATACAATAGAAGCCATATATGTAATTTAAGTTTCCTAAGTAATGAAATTAAAAAGTGAAATTAATTATAACAATGCACTTTATTTAATCCATTATATCCAAAACATTAACATGTAATTAACATGTAATAAATATAAAAACTTACTAATTAAATATTTTACCTCATTTGGGGGGTAATTAATTATCAAAATCTGATGGGTATAATACACTCATAGTACATTCAATATGTATGTAGAAAATAGAATTTATGCTTATCAGTAATACTTGATATGTACTGAGTCTCATTAAATGTTTAGCTGAAAAAGTAAATTTCCACAGCAAGATTGTTCCACTCACCCATGAAAGTTTTCTAAATTAAAAATCTGGTTTTTGTAAAGTCACTCAGCCGTGTCCAACTCTTTGTGTCTCCATGGACTGTAGTCCCTCAGGCTCTTAGGCCGATGGAATTCTCCAGGGAAGAATACTGGAGCACGAGTAGCCACTCTCTTCTCTAGGCGACCTTCCCCACCCAGGGATTGAACCTTGGTCTCTAGCACTGTAGGCAGATTCTTTAGTCTGAGGGACTTAGTAGCCATATTTCAAGTGGTCAACAGCTACTATACTGCCCAGCACAGGTCTCAGAACTTTATGAAGAGCTACATATCATATAATTCCCCATTGTATTATGCATGTACCCTCTCTACCTCCACACACACCCAAAATAAAAACACTGGTGAAGTTCTCACAAAAAGATTTCACAACAGGAAGGGATATGTCAAGAATTTCAGCTCAGGAACAAACTCACAAAATATACTGCCTTGAAAAACAATCATACTGCCTTTAAAAAATAAGAGAGGATTCTGGGAGGATGGCAGAGCAGGAAACACTAGGAATCTCTCCCCACTTAAGACTACAACTGGCAGAATTCCTCTGACATATCTGTCTTAAAATTCTGAAACTGACTGAAGGTTTACAACTTCCGGAGGAAGGCTTGGAAGGTAAACTATGGTTATTTTTGGTCAGTTCTGCTCTTAGCACAGTACAATCCCCTATCTCCAAGGTAGGCAGCTGTGCGTGTTCCCGATGCAGTTTGCACACACCCAGGATGGGTAAAAAGGACTCTGTCCTCCAAATATTGGGAAGTCATATTCTAGCTGGTGATAGCTGCTAGGAAGGCCATTGTTGCACTTCCCCCCATTGTTGCAAGCCTCCTCTCCTATGGCTGAAGGGACCTTATAAGGGATTTAAAGTGTCAGTGCCCTTTTCTCCCTCCCTTTCATTTCTCTCTTTCTCCCATTTTGGCAGCCAGACATCAAAAAACTAGGACATTCAAAACCAAATACATATATGGGAAAAATTAGAAAGTGTACAGGCTCAAAAATGAACTGAGAAGACCTTAAATTTAAACCTGCAGCTGATCCTTAGAACAGAGACAACCCATAACAATAAAACAGTAACAACAAAAAACTTCAGGTAAGAGGGAGAATATGATTTCCAGGGATAACATTATTAGATTCAAATATCTAATTTTCAACAACAACAAAAAACACAAAGCATGCAAGGAAACAAGAGAGTATAGCCCATTGAAAGGAATAAATTAAGTCAATAAAAACTATCCCTGAGAAAGATCTAATTGCAGACCTACAAGACAAAATCTAACATATACATTAACAATGCTCAAAAAATACGGAAGATGTGGTGAATGTCAGAAAAACGACATAAGAAATGTAAAAAGAGACTTTCTTGATAGCACAGTGGGTAAGAATCCACTTGTCAATGCAGGGATGCAGGTCTGATCCCTGATCCAGGATCTGTGGAGCAACTTAAGCCCATGCTCCTGAGCCTGTACTCTAGAGCCCACGAGCAGCAAGTACTGCGCCCACGTGACCATAGCCTGCGGGAAAGACTAGAGAGCCCTTCAGGAAAACTAGAGACGCCAAGGGCACACTGCATGCAAAGATAGACTCAATAAAGGACAGAAATTGTCGGGACCTGACAGAAGCAGAAGATATTAAGAAGAGGTGGCAAGAATACACAGAAGAACTGTACAAAAGAGATCTTCACGACCAAGATAACCACGATGGTGTGAGCACTCACCTAGAGCCAGACATCCTGGAATGTGAAGTCAAGTGGGCCTTAGAAAGCATCACTACGAACAGGAGGTGATGGAATTCCAGCTGAGCTCTTCAAATCCTAAAAGATAATGCTGTGAAAGTGCTGCACTCAATATGCCAGCAAGGAAAACTCAGCAGTGGCCACAGGACTGGAAAAGTCAGTTTTCATTCCAATCCCAACGACAAAGAATGTTTAAACTACCGCACAACTGCACTTATCTCACCCACACGCAAAGGAATGCTCAAAATTCTCAAAGCTAGGCTTCAATAGTAGTCAACTGAGAACTTCCAGATGTTCAAGCTGGTTTTAGAAAAGGCAGAGGAACCAGAGGTCAAATTGCTAACATCCACTGGATCATTGAAAAAACAAGAGGGTTCCAGAAAAATATCTACTTTTGTTTCACTGACTACACTAAACCCTTTGACTGTGTGGATAGCAACAAACTGTGGACAATTCTTAAGAGATGGGAATACCTGACCACCTTACCTCCCTCCTGAGGAATCTGTATGCAGGTCAAGAAGCAACAGTTAGAACCAGACGTGGAACAATGGATTGGTTCCAAATTGAGAAAGGAGTACGTCAAGGCTGTATATTGTCACCCTGCTTATTTAAATTATATGCAGAGTACATCATGGGAAATGCCAGGATGGATGAAGCACAGGCTGGAATCAAGACTGCAGGGATGGGGAAAAAAAAAAGAAAAGACTGCAGGGAGAAGTACCAATAACGTCACATATGCAGATGACACCACCCTTATGGCAGAAAGCAAAGAGAAACTAAAGAGCTTCTTGATGAATGTGAAAGAGGAGAGTGAAAAAGCTGGCTTAAAACTTAACATGCAAAAAACTAAGATTATGGCATCCGGTCCTATCACTTCATGGCAAATAGATGGAGAATCAATGGAAACAGTGACAGATTTGTTTCTTGGGCTCCTAAATCACTGCAGATGGTGACTGCAGCCATGAAATTAAGACACTTGCTCCTTGGAAGAAAAGCTATGATAAACCTAAACAGTATATTAAAAATCAGAGACATTACTTTGCCAACAAAGGTTCATCTCGTCAAAGCTATGGCTTTTCCAGTAGCTATGTATGGCATGTGAGAGTTGGACCATAAATAAAGCTGAGCACTGAAGAACTGATGCTTTTGAACTGTGGTGTTGGAGAAGACTCTTAAGAGTCCCTTGGACTGCAAGGAGATCCAACCAGTCAATCCTAAAGGAAATCAGTCCTGAATATTCATTGGAAGGACTAATACTGAAGCTGAAACTCCAGTATTTTGGCCATCTGATGCAAAGAACTGACTCACTGGAAAAGATCCTGATGCTGGGAAAGACTGAAGGCAGAAGGGGATGACAGAGGATGCGATGATTGGATGGCATCAGCGACTCAATGGACATGAGGTTGAATAAACTCCGGGAGTTGGTGATGGACAGGGAAGCCTGGCGTGCTGCAGTCCATGGGGTTGCAACACAAATGAGCAACTGACTGACTATGTTTGTCAACAGAAAATGGTCAATTCTTCCCCAATTATTTATAGCAAGAAATAATCACAACCAAAATCCCAGTAGAGTTTTTAATAGAAATTGACAAGTTGATTCTGAAATCTGTATGGAAAAGTTGATATGTCTTGCTTTATGTAGAACAAACTTACCTTTCCTCACACATTCCTAAATAAATCTTTTAAACTACGAAACTATCCCACATTTATAACTACACATTAAGTATCATTTCTAATGAGACAAAGAATACTTCTTGAGCATTCCTGAGGCTTGACAGGTCTTCCACCAACCCTGTGAAACTGAGTTTGAGATGTTTGGGTAATTCTAAAGTTGGCATTTAAGGCCAGGTACGTGGACTACCAAGGTCATCTTTCCCTCTTTACCACACTGCTTTCCCAGCTCCCCAAAGACAAGGACTAAATTAAAAATTTTTCACTATGCCTAACACATATATAATAAAAGCTGACTTTGGTAAAATAGAAGCCATATCTTCCCAAATTCACCTTACCAAGTATATGATCTAAAGAACAAAGCTTTTCTTGGGAAAACCCTCCCTTTCCCACTCTACTCCTACCATCTCTGGTTTAGTAACACAGTTCATCAAAAGGAGGCACTTATTTGTTATTAATAACTCTCCCCTGCTCCTCTGCAATTTCTCAGCCAAGCAAAACATCTCAAATTCAGATGGCCCTGGGAATGAGGATACTCTGCTAATACTCCAGAGACAGTAATTTCTCCAGACATGATGATCCAGTATCATCTTTCTCAAAAATTATTTTAACTAAGGAAGTTTGCTGTTTTACAGAGTAACATTGGTCATATCACTTCGTCTGTATTCCCTCATATAGGTCCAAGTTTGCCAACCTTCTCAACTATGGCATTTGACAAATCTTCAGTAAAACAACTAATCCCCTCCAAGTTTAAAAGGTATTGAAGACAAGTAACCCTGTTCTGAGACTGTACTCAGTTACAATGCTTTAGCTGTTAAGTAACAGAAAACCCAATCAGGAATTTTACTCTCTCACATAAGAAGTTAGGTGGCAAGGAAGTTTCAGAGTTGATTAATTCAGTGGTGCAAATTCATCAAAGATCAAATTCTTCCATCTTTCTCCTCTGGCATCCTTAGGATGTTGGCAATCATTGTCTCATAACACTGCTGCCTGATGGTTGCCTGGTATGAGGAAAACAATTTTCTCACAAGTACTTTGGAAGGCAATTTAAAATTACCTACAGTTTTTTTTTAATGTGCATATACTGTGATCTAGCAATTCCACTTCTAAGAATTCATCTCAGGAAATGTTAAGTGGACAAAAACAGGCATAAAAATGTCAATTACAATTTTTTTTAGCAGCAAAAAATAAGAAACAGCCTAAAATATCTATCAATAGGATGTGACTACTTGAGAGACTCATTATTAGAATACATCACAGCTGCTTAACATGGAACTAGGTACAAGTTTTGTTGATAACAGTGAAGCTGCAAAGAGCATGTGTACATAGATAAAGATACCTATGACACTACAAAGGCAACAGGGAATTCCTGGTGGTCCACTGGTTAGGACTTTGTCCTTTCACTGCCAAGGGCCCATGTTCAATACCTGGTCAGAGAACTAAGAGCCTACAAGCTGTGTGGCAAGCCCCTAAACCCCGCCCCAAAAGGCTACAAAAGCAAAAACAGATCAACTGGACTGCATCAAAACTTGGAACTGTGTATTAAAAGACAATCAACAGAGTGAAAAGGCAGGAAATATTTGCACATCACTTAAGAATATGTAAAGAACTAATACTATTAACAACAACAAAATAACCTACTTAAAAATGAGAAGAGCACTTTAAGACATTTCTCCAAAGAAGACATACAAATGACCAATAAACACATGAAAAGATACTCAGTTCAGCTCAGTCGAGTCCCCGACTCTTTGCGACTCCATGAACCACAGCACACCAGACCTCCCTGTCCATCACTATCTCTCGGAGTTCACTCAGACTCACATCCATTGAGTCCGTGATGCCATCCAGCCATCTCATCCTCTGTTGTCCCCTTCTCCTCCTGCCCCCAATCCCTCCCAGCATCAGTCTTTTCCAATGAGTCAACTCTTCGAATGAGGTGGCCAAAGTACTGAAGTTTCAACATTACTAATTATTATGGAAATGAAAACCAAAGCCACAACCTCACCATTAGGATGACTACTTTCAACAGCAAGTTTTGCCTCTCCAAGAAGAATCTACAAGGTTGCACAAGTGGAGTAGAAGCATCAGACCTTCTGCAATTTGCCCTACAAGGAGCTGGTACAGCTGCGCAGGGCCCAGCAGCTGCTGAGCCAGGCCTGGCGAAGAAGCAGCACTCCCTGCTACAGCCCCTATGTAAGGCTGAGGAGGAGGCACTACCCAAGGAGAGTCCTGAGGCAGCAAAGGCGCCTGCAGGACCGGATCATCCCGCCTAAGATGGGCAGCGCGCAGGCAGGGGGCAGAATCTACAAGGGCAAGACTTTCACACAATCACCTACACAGCCAGGCCAGCATCGGGACCACTCCTCTGCTTCACCCCCTTCACGTAGCCTGCTGCTGGCCAAAAAAGTCACAGACTTCTCTATTAAAAACGTTGTTTTACCAAGGAAGTGAAGAAATTGAATCCTTTGTGCACTAATTAGGAGAAAGTAAAATGATGAAGATGCTGTGGAAAATAGTATGATGGTTCCTCAAAAAAAAATTGTAAGCATATGCTCAAAAGAACTGAAAGTGGAGTCTCAAAGATGCACAGCAGCATAAGTAGAAAAGTTGAAGCAACCCAAATGCCTACTGACCGTTAAACATATAAACAAAATAAGGTATACACACACGCAAAAATATTCATCCTTAGAAAGGAAATCCTGACACATTCTATTTATGTAAGGTACCTAATCAAACTCAGAAGCAGAAAGAATGATGGTCACCAGGGGCTCAGGGGAGCGAGGGGTGACAAGTTATTGTTTAATGGGTCGTTTGATTTTTATAAGATAAAAAAGTTCCAAATATTGGCTGTGTAACAATGTGAATATATTGAACATAACTGAGCTGTACACTTTAAAATGGTTAAGATGGCAAGTATTATATGTGTGTATTTTACCAAAATTAAAATTTTTAATTAAAAGAAATTTTAAAGTAAAAATACCAAAATGAGAAACTAAGCTATTCATATTAAAAAAGAGCTCAGAAGGCATCCAACTCCTAACTGTGGTTTTTCATGGAGAACATTGATGGGGAAAGGGGGGATTTGTTCTCTACATCTTTCTGTGTAGTTTGAAGTTTTAAAAATTTCACTGGATATGTTTTTTTCCTATGTGGTTATGATTAGTTCTAATAGGAAGAATAAATTATGGAATTAATAAGGAAAAAGATCATGGGTCAACCAATTAACAGGAGATGGTGCTATTAGGCTTTCCCCCAGGAAATGCCTGTTGTATTTCCTGGGCAGTACTGCCTTAGTCCAAATTAGAGACCCACTCTCTAATCTGAAACTGACGAATGTGACTCCAGAATAGCTGTGCCTGCATATACAGAATTTCAGTGTTTTCCAACTATTCTGACTCTTCTTTCCCCCTGCTTGCTACTAACAGAGTACCAGGCCCAAATCAGCACTTACTGTCTCAGAGGCTATTCTCCTCCCATCCTTCACTTCAACAATATTATGAGTTACTGAGTGGTTAGCAACACTGCTTCAGAAACCAACCATTCCAGAGAAATGACTGCTCAAATACCAAGAGCTGCCAAGAGCAGATTTCCAGCAGCACATACTAATAACCTTAGTGAAGCAGAGAGCAATGTCTTCTATAATAGAAATTCTGGTTGGAAGAAAAGATCTACAGACTGTGGAAAAGTACAACTTAAAAAGCAAACAGTACAGGTTCCAGTGCAGCAGGAAAGCAAGCAGGGATTTCTAAATACAGAGCTCAATTTTAAGAGTTCACTGTACCTTTACTTCTCACTATCATCATTTGCTCTGTCAAAAATAGACACTTCCATGTCTTGAGCCATTCAGAATAAGCCACAGCAGGAACAGCTTTGCTTCCATAGGGTGGGCAGGTCAGAAAGGCAGAATGGGGAAAAGAAAAAGCAGCCAGCAGGTTTTCTTAGGGATTATACTGCTGCAGCTTTTATCCTTCTTCTCAGCTATTTTGGTGCCAAGAAAGCTGCAGGGAGGTCTTTGCTCTGCTCTCAAAAAGCTTTTCACCAGCAAGGCTGAAGCAGTCTCGGGGCTGCAACTCCCTCTGCTGCTTGAGGTTTTCTTTGCATGCTATAGGAGGTTCAATAGAATTTCCAACTTAAGATATGTTAAAAGAGCTAAACCAGCCCTTTACTCAGAAAACATGGCCAAAGAGGCACAACTTTAAATAGAGTGGGACAGCTAAAATACCAAGTTCTAAGCTGGACTGATTTCTACACCCACCTACAAATCCTCTCTAGCTTACAAAGTGATTCTTTTACTCAGTTTAAAGAAAAGTTCTATATCACCCTCACAGGCATTTGAAAAAAAAAAAAGAACTGGACTTTTTGGCTCTTCCTCAGCTACCCTTAGTGACACTGCCCATTATCAGAATTTAAGGCAGGTCTTATTCATCTTTCAAGATTCAACTTAAATAATACTTAGTACCTGGTATTAAGGCTATGTTTGTCAGTTTGTTTCACTGTATGTATTCAACTAATAGCAGATGCTCAATAACCGTTTAATAGAAGAATTCTAATCAGAACAGCCCTGATATATTGGGGGAAGCGAGAACTAACGACATAATTAGGTAATAAGCAATTACTGGGGGAGGAACCAAAACTCTTGGAGATAAGAGTATGAGAGGTGTTTCTTCAATTAACATTCTATTATTCTGCCTAACAGCAGTTAACCAGTGTTTCCTGTGGGTCCTTTTCAGATTACCAATCTCACAAAGTCTCGCTCTGGTTAACTCTTAACAGACTCCTTCATTCTTTGTCTGTATCTAAATATTCCACAGTCTGATCTTAGTGATAAAAGAATACACGAAGCCCTCACACAGCAACTCTAACAGAGTGCTAAGCAGATACTGAGCCCTTATAATGTTCTCAACATAACGTGGCTAGAAGCCCTGTGTCCCAGCTTCCAGAATTAGAACTGATGATGAAAACATATATTTGCACCATAATCTTTACTTTTGTGAACGCTCCCCTGCTACACCACCCAGCATCAGAAGTCACATCAGGCAGAATTCTTTGTCTTTGCCTTAAGGATCTACAAATCCCAGTTCTGTGAAAAACAAATGTTCAGGGCAAGTGCCATCCCTCAGAAAACTTTAAATAAACAGTAACAGCTAACACTGACATTGTGTAAAAACTCTATAACTGGATAGAAAAAATAAGGTAAATATTTTGATAAAAACAGTCCCACAGCATTTATTGTCATCTGGTAATAACATAAGGGTGAGCAGAACAATATGAATACATGTTTTAGAACTACATCTCTAACAAAGGACACCTAAAAAAACCAACGGTATTGCCAGACAATTTCTCACTTCATCTGTCACTTCTAGTTGGAGACACTTTGGAGCAGAGTAATGTTATCTCCTTTTAGCATGATCCGACCTGCAACACAAAATTAAAAAAAAAAAGCAGCCATTAATAGTCACTCAGAACACTGTCACTTTTAGCTTCAGAATTTTAGATCGTTCTTGAGTGATTCTAAAAATGCTTTCTCGTCTGTGAAATTATGTGACATTTTCCAATGTTGAAAGGCTGTGCCTATCAGACCATATTCACTTCTCCAACAATAACCTAATGAAGGCAGAGAAATGTTATTTTATGAAAAGTACAGTTTCTGTAGGCTAAGTCAACTATCCCAGCATTTCCTAAAGCTTATTTTGCAGAAGCTGAGAAATGAGTTTTTTAGGAACTGCAGCATACTATACGGAGAAGGCAATGTCACCCCACTCCAGTACTCTTGCCTGGAAAATCCCATGGATGGAGGAGCCTGGTAGGCTGCAGTCCATGGGGTCGCTAAGAGTCGGACACGACTGAGCATCTTCACTTTCCCTTTTCCCTTTCATGCATTGCAGAAGGCAATGGCAACCCACTCCAGTGTTCTTGCCTGGAGAATCCCAGGGTCAGCAGAGCCTGGTGGGCTACCGTCTATGGGGCTGCACAGAGTTGGACACAACTGAAGCGACTTAGCAGCAGCATACTATAACCTCATCTTAAGAGTTCTTAGTAAGGATTCCATCCTGTGATATATAAACTTGCTTAAGTTTTACCTAACACTGTCTAAATCTGTTTGAGCAAAGGACACTTTTCCTGAGAAATATCTATAAATATCTGCAGGAACACTGGTGTTCAAAAGAACAGTTTGAGAAATGTTAATCAACACCATCAGCAATTCCACAGGAAGTAATATTAGCCTGTTTTACAGAGTTGATATTATCATGAGCAATCAATACTTTGCGAAAAATTTATAAATAATGTCAATAAGGTGAGCTTGCACTTCTTGATAAGACATGTTTATATTTGAAAAATCCAGGCTTTCAAAAAGCCGAGGCAGGAAGAAGCTAAGCAAAACATTATACCACTCTCAGAATCTACTTTGCACACAGCTAGGATAAGGCTCAAGAGAATCCTCAGGGACTGGAAAAAAGAGGCACTTGAAAATTACCACTTTCAAAAATACTAGTGAGCTGTCAATCGGGGCATTAAACAGTTAAAGACAAAATACCTAAATAAACCTCAACTTAATGGAATTTTAACAGAAATTATTTAAGTCTTGAGGAAGCCATAAATCCTAAAGAACATGGGTCAAGAAACTGACTTCACTATTCAAATATTTTAAAATTCTACTATGTGGCATGCACTAAGTATATCACGGAGCAAAACAGAGAGGACTCACGTACTAGTGGAGCATGTGGTCCAGTGGCAGACATTAACAATCCCAATAATGACTGTTTTACTACAAATTCAGCATAGCATACCCTCCCTCCATCCCCACCCAAAGCAAAACAAAACCTAACCCTGGCAGGATGTGGTATTTGACCTGAGTCCCAAAGACACAGGGGATAGCATAAGCAAAAATTTATGATAAGACAAATGTGCAGATTCCAAGAATTGAAAAAAAGTGTGGATGATCCTCAGAAAATGAAGTACAGAGTGATACAAAATGAGCAGAGGGAGGTAAAGCCAGATCATGAAGGACTTTGAAGGATATATTAAAGATTTTCTTATCCTATGAGCAACAGGAAGTCACCAAAGGATTTCAAGCAAAGAGATAACAAATTCAGGCCAGTATTTTAAAAAGATGACTGGAGTCGACAGACCAAATTGAAGTTGCAGAGAAATTTATCAGTAAACTGAATAGAACTGGTCCCATTTACTACATCAGGAAACACTAAAATAGCTCTAGTGTGTCAGGCCTTGGAATTGAGTTTGATTCTGATATGCAAATTTTGAGGAGCCTTTGAGACATCCAAGTAGAAATACTGAAGAGGCTGAGAGAGGTCTAGGGCTACAAATGTACATTTGCAATTCAACATATAAATATAACTGTCAGCGCAGTCTTGAGTACCTAGGAAAATAACATTGAGTGATAGGAGGACTGAGAACCAAGACTTAAGCAACTCAAACATTTAATGGCTGGGTTCTAAAGAATGAACATATAGAAGTCTCAAAAAGGAACAACTAGTAATGAAAAGTGAAAAGCTGACTATAGTATCACAGAGCCAAATGCTGTTTAGAGCTCAATAAAATGGGGACCATTATTTAACACCATTAGCCTTTAGTAACCTTGGTGAGAGCTCTGAACTGGAGAGACTGAAGCAGAAATGGAGTGAGATAAACAATAAGTGGCAAAAGTTGATTAAGGATATACTGTTGCTGCTGCTGCTGCTAAGTCACTTCAGTCGTGTCCGACTCTGTGCGACCCCACAGACGGCCTCCCACCAGGCTCCCCCGTCCCTGGGATTCTCCAGGCAAGAACACTGGAGTGGTTGCCATTTCCTTTTCCAATGCATGAAAGTGAAAAGTGAAAGTGAATTCGCTCAGTCGCGTCCGACTCTGTGTGACCCCACAGACGGCAGCCCACCAGGCTACTCTCCCAAGTAATTTCTCAAATACAAACTAAATTTCATCATGAAATAAGTTGCAATTCATTCAATTCTGCAAGTGAATAAAAATGTCTATAATTCTTTAAGGCCATCTATATTCTTACCCAGTTGTTTTCTTGACTTTGTTTTAGAATGAATCTCTTCTGCATCATCTAATACAAGGTTCATATACTCATCAAAACCCTAGAAAAATAAGTCGATTGTCATCTTCATGTAAAATCATATCCAAACCGTTCTAAATTAATATAGCAATATATAAAAACGCCAAGTTCAGAATTCATCTCTCCACTGATCTTCCAGCTGAAACACCACCTCTCAAGCCTCTTCTTCTTTTTTCTTTTGGGAGGGGGAATGCCCCACACAGCCTGCAGGATCTTAGTTCCCCAACCAGGAATTGAACCCAGGCCACAGTATTGAAAGCCTGGAATCGTAACTACTTTGCCTCTAGGAAACTCCCTAAGTCTCTTTTAAAATAACAACAAAAGAGGGAATGTACTTCAAATTACTTCTGGAACTTTGGGGACTTTAGACTTCATTAACTATGCCAAAAAGTCATCACCCACATTTTTTATAACCTACTCAGCTTTCCCATGTTCCCACAAAGACATTATCATTACCAACCACCAAGCTTGTTTTTTCAACTAACAAACAGGGGAAGGGGAAATTACTGATGGAATCTACTGCACTGTCTAAAAGAAATACCAGACTCTTAGTATAACACTTCCACCCATATTTTCTTTCTTTAAAACATTATTTAAGTCACTTTGCTACCTTGAACATCTTATTTAACTACCTCACCCAGTTCTATTCAGGTATCACTAACCAAGAATTCTCATCTTTCTCTCTCTTCATTTCTTAGGACTCCTCCTTCAAAGACTAATACTGTTTAAATATTCAATAAAATTAATTTTCCCTCTCTTTTGTGAATTACCTAATCCCTATTAAGTAGAACAATGAGACAGAACAGTGAGTCCTGAGGGACTTTCCATGGGTTGGGTCTTTGATTTTTTTTTTTTTGTATATTGCTCTGTTGGCCATCTTTTAGGAAATTTTTTTCTCTGAACAAAATGCTCTGACGTAAAATATCCTGGGTACTTACAATGATACAGCCCTCTATCCGCATATTCACTTGCTCATAAAGCCACACCTGAATCCGAGATCTCTGAAATAATCAGAAAAACAGAAATGTTAAGAACTAAGTAAACAAAGTAAACACTTTGGTCAAACAACAGACAAATATGGCTCCTAAAAAACTTTGACAAATAAAAGCCAAGAAAAGTTACTTACCACGAAACAGTCTCACTTAATAAATGCTACACTGAAACTAATAATATTCCTGTTTTTGAGACTCAATCATAATTCTGTTGCTTACAGTCTCATATATTTAGAGTGAAAATTTGTGACAAGATAGCAAAAAGGGCTTCTTTCTTATGTACCAGAGCAAACTCCAGCTGCAAGACAGTCTTCTCTAGCGTCTCAGTTTTCCACGTCTCACACCTTATAATAACCAGGAATGCGTAAGTAGTGTCCGACTCTTTGCGATCCCATGGGCTATAGCCTACCTCCTCTATCCAAGGGATGGATTCTCCAGGCAAGACTGGAGTGTGTTGCCATGCCCTCCCCTCCAGGGGATCATCCTGACCTAGGGATGGAACCTGAGTCTCTTCTCATCTCCTGCAGTGGCAGGCAGGTTCTTTACTACTAGTGCCACCTGGGAAGCCCTAATAACCAGGAGTGAGACCCTCAATTCATGTGATTAAAAATTACAATGGCTTGAAATCAATGCTTTTCTATTAAGTTGTCACATACTAAAATCAGAACCACAGGAAACACATTTTCTTTCAGGTATAAATACTCTGCTCTGCCAAGTCAAATTTTGAGTTGATAAAAATCCCTCCAAAGGAAAGGGAGTGAAAGGGTTGAGTGAAAGGGTTCACTAAATCCTCTGAACCTGTCCCTCCAATCTTCCTTTTCCAGTGTGTTTTCCATCAATAAGTGTGTCTCCACCTCCCAAAGTGCTTAACACACCACCTTATGACCTAGTAAAAGCTAACTGAAATTTTCTTCCAGTGTCTCATCCTGAGGTGCCATGGAAAGGTCCCAATGTTCTTGCCACAATCCCAAGAAAAGTACCAATACCCAAGTGCCACTATCATGTCAGCCAGTAATTACTTTTCAAAATTAGTAATTTTGGTCTTGCAAAGCAGTAACAACACAGTTCTTTGCATGCTTGGAGTTGGCATGGCTGTGTTAGGGGTTCAGTCATGACCAACTCTTTGAGACCCCATGGGGGTCTCCAGGCTCTTCTATCCACGGAATTCTCCACGTAAGGATGCTGGAGTGGGTTGCCATTCCCTTCTCCAGGGATCCTCCCCACCCAGGAATCCAAGCTGGGTCTCCGCATTGCAGGAAGGTTCCTTCCCGTCTGAGCCACCAGGGAAGCCCAAGGCACGGCTACATACCATTTTGTCACCTTAGAGCTTTCCTGGCACTCCTTCTCCTCAAACACCCTCCCAATCTCCGGTTTCATTTTTTGACTCTAGCACAATGATCAGATAGGATGATACAAACAGCCAAATTAACTCACCTTTAACTTAAAAATAACAAAACAGATAACAACTTACATTTTGCAAGTATCTGAAGATGAGATTCTGCAGCAAGAGTTAAGGGGAAAAAAAACGCACACACAGACACGCAAAGCATAGACTCTGCTCCCTGGAACTCGTTAAATCTACCCGCATCTCATTTTTCTGAACGCGAACTCTGTGCCTAAGCAAAGAAAGTGCCCAACTAGGCACCCACTGTTGCTGTTCAGTCGCTAGGTGCTGTCCCACTCTTGTGACCCCATGGACTGTAGCCCCCCAGGTTCCTCTGTCCATGGGACTTTCCAGGCCAGAAGTCTGGGGTGGGCTGCCATTTCCTTCTCCATGGGATCTTCCCCACTCTGGGATCAAAACCTTGTCTCTCGTATCGGCAGACGGATTCCGAGCCACCTGGGAAGTCCAAACACCCATCAGGACATCACTAAATACTATAAAGAAATAGCTCCCCACTCTCATCTTCCTGGAGTTTCTTCCGCGCCGAGGTCTCCCTCCTGGTGGAAAGCGGTAACACCCGCTTTCAGTCAGTATATAATTAAAGTCGTCTTCCCCGCTCACCCCACCACTACCGCATTCTCCAGCGCAGGGTCTGCCCGAGCCCACCTCCCGCCCATAACTGGTTCTTCAACTCCCCGCGCTTTCTCCTCGCCTCGGCCGCCCCAGGGGCTCATGGGATGAGCGGCCGCACTCCGCTCCCTCGGGCCTACCCCGTCTCCTCCTTCGCCCCTCATTTCCCGGCCCAAAGCTGCTACTGCTCACGCATCGAGCAGGATACGATGGGCTGCACCATCACCTTCTGCACCTTCTGGCCCTGGCCCCGGTCGCCATGCTGGAAGCTCACAAGCACCACACTGCTCCACACTCTCTCTCTCTCAGAAAGCAACTTCCGGACCAAAGAGCCGGAAGCGGAAGTGCGCCGTGCTCAGGCGGCGGTTCCTGGGAAATACCTCTCTAGCCGCAGGACTCGGTTATTTCGGTGCTCCAGAGCATCCCGGGGAGGCCGCACGGCGGCGACTCCCTTTCGGAAGGCGGGTTGGTCCTGCAGCGCCACCTGGAGGGAGGCTGGAGGGGGAGCGCGGCTTCGGTTGTGCCGCGGCCGCGGCTGCCCAGGGCGACTTCGCTTTTGAGTCGGTTTTACGAGCCGGATCGTTCCCCTGCGTACCTCCTCTGAAATGGTGTGGTTCAGTGGTTTTTCTAAGGCCTGCTTCCCTGGGATTTAGGCTTGACAGCTGCGTCGTGGTGAACAGGGTAGGGACGCAAGAAGCCCAAACTCAGGGCTCCCGCAGCTGACACTTTGGGCTACAGACGATACGATTTCAAAGCCGGGTGCTGTGATTACTCCAGTAACTGATACAACTCTCATCAGCTTTTGGGAGAGTTATTTGTTAGGTGGCAGCGGAGGATCAATGTTGAATGAAAACCCTAAAACCTGATTTCTAGGCCCAACTCCTGCACTCTTACAGTGTGTGACCAAGAATGTTACTCACCCTTGCCCTGTCTTAGCTTAGTTATTAACAAAATGGAGATAAAAACGTTCCTTCCTCATGGGGTTAAAGACCCAATGAAGAAGTAGTACACATTAAGGTCTCAGCCTTCCAACATATCGTTTCCTGGGTAACACAGCTGGAGGGGAGGGGTCGGACTTGGGTAGGCTATATTCTGGGTTGTGGGCTGACAGAAGTTTCCTTTAATTGGAATACCCGTTTTATAGATGAGGAAACTGAAACTCAGAGTCAAAGGGACTCGTCCAAGGGGACACTGCTTAGATTAGACACCACTTGAGCGACTTCACTTTGACTTTTCACTTCCATGCATTGGAGAAGGAAGTGGCAACCCACTCCAGTATTCTTGCCTGGAGAAATCCCAGGGATGGGGGAGCCTGGTGGGGTGCCGTCTACGGGCTTGCTCAGAACTGGACACGACTGAAGCGACTTAGCAGCAGCAGACACACTTCTGCAAGTAGCAGAATCGTAACTTGTTTAACTGAGATTGTTACCAAATCAGACTTGGGTCTGCTCCGAGGAGGAGCAGAAAAGCCAAGCAGTTGACACTGGTTCGTAGCGAAGGACAGCCAGGGGAACAGGCAGCTCACCGTCAAAAGCCCCAAACACCTCCGTGACTTTCAGGAGAGGATTAGGAGAGGGTTTTTAAAGACAAAGTAAGGGAGAAGGTTGAGCAACATGATCAGCTCATGCACAGTTCTCTCACTGGGTGGCTAGGTAGCCAGCTGAGGTCACAGGGGTCAGTATTAAAGATCCTCAGGCCCCAGCCAGTCTGAAGGCTATGTGTTCATGGTCACGAGGTAGTTCGCTTTTTCTCCCTGGTTTTAGTACCTGCAAAATAACTCAAAGATATGGCTCAGGATATTATCTATAGCCCTTGATTCTGTTTCATGGCTAAACTCATTATTTTGTCTTGACTGTTTTCCTTTGTTTCTGCATTTTCTCACTTCTCTAATTAAATTTACTCTTAGAAACTCAGGGAAGGCCTAGGAGGTTAAAGCTTTTCTGTAAAT
Source organism: Madoqua kirkii (assembly GCA_006408675.1). Lineage (NCBI taxonomy): Eukaryota > Metazoa > Chordata > Mammalia > Artiodactyla > Bovidae > Madoqua > Madoqua kirkii. The sequence goes on along the minus strand of SJYC01146131.1, from coordinate 28,136 downwards.
AAGAGGAAAGGGATACAAAGGGATCTGTCACCTGGAAGGCCCCACAGAGTCCTGGCTCAGTTTCAAGATCTTCTGTTTAAAGAGGATAATATTAATAACAACCTCATAAACATGTGCGATCAAAGGATATGAAAGTAATTTTTTAAAAGGACCTAGAAAACACATGGAAAAGTTGAGATTTGCTGAATTTGAAGACAGTGTGAATAGAACACACCAGTATACCTATCTGATCTCAGACGCAGAAATGCTCAGCTACTTGTTTTTACATTTTCCTATTTCTGAAGACACGATTCCTGACTTTTAAGGATTGATCTTTACAACCAGTCAGTTGACTCATATAACTTATGAGAAGAGATTTACTTTTCCTTAGTGATTTTGCCATTTTCCATTTAAATCTTTGATCCATCTATAATTTATACCAGTATATCCTAGAACTGATACAACTTTAAAGTTTCTAGGTGGCTACCCACTTGTCCATCACTATTACAAAAAAAATAAAATAACCCTTTGTTCTTCATTCAATTTTAAATGCCACATTTATAGTATATCAAGTGTGTGTGTGTAGGTATGTGTTTTTATGTATAGAGTTTATATTTTGTTCAGTTGATCTTAGTATTTATTTAGACTAGTATTACTGTTATTTTTATTTGGTAGGACAAAAAGTTCATAGAATTTTCCTAGTTATTTTTATTTTTCCTTAAAACTTTAGAATGCTGCTGCTAAGTCCCCTCAGTTGTGTCCAACTCTGTGTGACCCCAGAGGCGGCAGCCCACCAGGCTGCCCCGTCCCTGGGATTCTCCAGGCAAGAACACTGGAGTGGGTTGCCATTTCCTTCTCCAATGCATGAAAGTGAAAAGTGAAAGGGAAGGCGCTAAGTTGTGTCCGATTCCTAGCGACCCCATGGACTACAGCCTACCAGGCTCCTCCGTCCATGGGATTTTCCAGGCAAGAGTACTGGAGTGGGGTGCCATTGCCTTCTCTGATAGCCACTGTGTACTTAGATTTAAAAAAATTAATTCTAAGTTGTTCTAGATTTAATGTAATCACAGTAAAAATACCAACAGGAATTTTATAAATTAGGTAAGTCCTGTTGGTATTTTTACTGTGATAACATTAAACCTAGAACAACTTAGAATGAATTTTTTTTAAATCTAAGTACATGGTGGCTATTTGTTCAAATTTTGGTTCTTTGAGAAATTTTTAGTTTTGTTTCCCTGGAATCTGTCTGCAATGCAGGAGATTCAGATGCAGTCCTTCGGTGGGGAAGATTCCCTGGAGAAGGAAATGGCAACCCGCTCCAGTATTCTTGCCTGGAAAATCCCATGGACAGAGGCGTCAGCGGGCTAGTCCGTGGGGTCGCAGAGAGTTGGATATGACTGAGTACACAGGCGTTAGTTTTCTTTAGTTGTAATTTCTTTGTAGTTCACCTAGTTTAACCATAGATAGTTCATCTCTCTTGTTCTGAAAATTTGTATTTTACTCATTTGTATGCCCTAGTTGGTTTTGAAAAGTAATACATTCAATTATATAAAAATTGTATAGTTTTCCATGAATAAAAAGCCATCAAAATAAGCAAAATGAGAAGATCTGGGAAAAGTATGTTTACACTACATCAAACAAATGAGTAATTTTACTAATACATAAAAAAAAATTACTGCATAAGAAACAAAGGTTAATGGCTTAAAACAGCCTTTCTTTCTTTCTTTCTTTTTTTTTTTTTTTGTTTAAATTTGTGACCTTAGTGGGCCAAGCGTTTGGAGAGGGCTCAGCTGGGTGATTTTTGGGCTTCGGAAGGTTGTATCTAAGGATTTGGCGTGTGTTTGGAAGGCTGGCCCCACCTGAATCGGCCTCCGTGTCTGTGTGGCCTCAGGGCCTCACCACATGATCTCTGGCCGTGAGGTGTGCTTTATTATGTGGGGGCTCAAGGCTCTAAGAAGCCAGGACCACAGCTAACGGTACCCTGAAAGGCCAGGTCAAGAGCTAGTATAATGTTCATCCGCCAGGCCAGACTCAAGGGCTGGAAAAAAAGAGTCCATCTCTCTCTCTCATTTTTTTGGATGTGCCAGTCTTAGCTGTGGCATGCAGGATCTAGTTCCCTGACCAGGGATTGAACCCAGGCCCCCTGCATTGGCAGCTGAGAGTCTTGGCCACTGGACCACCAGGGAAGTCCCTAAAGCCCACTTTAAAGAAGTGCGTTAAAGAATTTGCAGCCACTTCTAATCTGATACAAAGACCCGAAATAAAAATTGGCAATTTTAGCAAAGGAAATACAAATTTCTTCAAACATATGAAAAGAGGTTCAACTTCACTCATAAAAGAAATGCAAACTAAACTACCAAGAAGTCGTTTTCTCCGGACTAGGCTGGCAAAGATCAAAAAGTAGTGGTAATATAAATTATTAAGCTCCACTTCTAGATATTTAATCATACAAATGTTTACATATATGATATAATCATTGCAGCATTGTTTAAAATACCAAGATGGGAAACAACCCAAATATCTATCAAAGGAATTAGCTCAATTATTGCATGTTCATAGAGTGTAGTACTATGTATGCAATTATAGTAAAAATTGAAGATCTTTGTGTCCTCATATAAAAGGATATCTAATATACAGTAAGATAAAAAGTAAGCTATGATGTATCTGAGGTTTACTTCAAAATAATTTAGCAGAGCCAGCAAAGCTGGATCTCAGATGGGGCAAGCCTAAGGAGCAAAATGGAAGTCATCACCCTTGCATGTGCAAGTACAACTCTGAGAGTGAGTGCTCCCTCAAATTATGTCCACTTTGCTCACCCAACTCTAGCCCTAGTCCCAGGAGCCAGGACAGGGGGTGGATAGCTGGTATGGGTACAGGTGAAACAGGATTTGTCATCAATTTGTACTTCAGAATTTAACACTGTTCATGATATAATAAGAAGCGAGGTAATATGTTTTATATACTAGAGAGAAATATATTTGCTTATATGAGCCTAAAATCTCTCTAGAATACCTGAGAAACAGAACTGGTCTTGGGGAAGCGGGGAGCTGGGGCAGGAGCAGGGAGGACTTCTGCTGTTTACCCTTATATTCATTTTGAGTTTTGAAACTTGTGAATGAATTTATCACTGGTTCAATGAACTTATCAGTGAAAAGTACTATGGCACATTTGTTTCCTTTTGTGTGTTCCAACTAGTCATGATGTTCTTGTAAAATCTGAAGTTTTCAGGTATCTGCAAATCAACCGGCCCACAGAGACATATTAAAGAATATTCTTTCTCTAAGTTTAAAGTTATTGCGTCTCAACCAGAAGACTCACAGCTTGCTGAATGAAGCATGACAAAGAATGGAGTTGGGAAGAGATAGGGGCAGTCTAGCAAAGATCGATAGCCCCTGAAATGGGTCAAGAACTTTTTCACTCATTCAGCAGTATTTACTGAATGCTTTGTTATGACCTGAAGTGTGGCCCTCAAAATTCATGTACTGAAGCTATACCCAGTACTTCTAGAATGTGACTACTTAGAACTAGGCCCTTAAAGTGGAAATTCAGGATATGAGATCATATGGGTGGGCTTCCCTGGTGGCTCAGCTGTTAAAGAACTCATCTACCAGTACAGGAGATTCAAGAGTTGTGGGTTTGAGCCCTGGATTGGGAAGATCCCCCAGAGAAGGAAATAGTAAACTGCTCCAATATTCTTCCCTGGAAAATTCCACGGACAGATGAGCCATGGGGTTGCAGAGTCAGACAGGACTAAGTGCATATGCACACAGCCATGGGTGGGCCCTAATCCAAGGTCACTACTGTCCTTCTACAGAGAGTAGAACAGACACGTGGGACTTCCTTGGTGGTCCAGTGGTTAAGAATCCACCTGCCAATGCAGGGGACTGGGTTGGGATCTCTGGGTTGGGAAGAGTCCACATGTCATGGGGCAGCTAAGACCACGTGCCTTCAGGAACTACTGAAGCCCATGCGCTCTAGAGCCAAAGCTCCGCAGCAAGAGAAGCCGCGGCGAGCAGCTCTCGTACGACTGGAGAGCAGCCCCTGCTTGCTGAACCAAGAGAACGCCCACACTCAGCAGCCAAGATCCAGCACAGCCACAAAAAAGCATAAATAAAAGCCACAGACATGGGCAGAAAGGGAAGCTACGCCCCATATGAGGCCACAGTGAGAAGGGGGCCGTCTGAAAGCCAGAAAGGCCTCGGAAGAAACTAGCCAACACCCTGATGGTGGAATTCTAGCCTCCAGAACTGTGGGAAAATACCTCTCTGTTGTTTAAGCCACCCAGGCTGTGGCATTCCTTCTCAGAGCCATATCGGTACTAGGTGCTGAGAATATATAGGTTAGGAAAAGCCTCTATCTGAAGCAGTGTATATTCTGCTGAGGAAGATGGACATGTACTTTCAAAACAATGAAGGTTAAACAAAGTACGTGACAGGCACTGGACTCCCATTTGGGAAAGCAGGGTATAGGGAGAGGTAATCTGCAAGTCGTATAGTATGTAGGAGTTAGCAGAAAAAAAGACGAGAAGATGGCACTAACAAAGGCAAACAGTGAGATTAGTGTACAAGGGAATCAGCTGCCAGTAGTTTTGCACGTGTAGAGCATGAAGGGTGCATGATGGAAGAGGTGAGTACAACAGGGCCTTGTATGCTGTGCTAGGCGACATGAGTTTAATTTCGGAGGTAGGGGAAGGCACTGAGGATTTTATGAGCAGAGTGACTCCAATTCACATTTAAAATACATCCTTTTTTTTTTTTTTTAAATAGCTTATTCTTTGGCCAAGAACAGCTGTCAGCAATCTGAGCAAGAATAAAACAGACTCTGAGTCTACTAATGGGATGATCAGAGGCTATTAAAAACAAACATTAGGTGCTCAAATGTTTGGCTTTGTTTACAGCTCAAATCATCTCCTTTACTAAACTACACAAAATTCCACCTCTAATATCGCAAGGAAACCTCTTCTGGCCAGTCTGGAACTCATGGATTTCTCGTCATCCTCTCTATAGATGTCTGTTTTTCTGTGCTCGGTCACTTAGTGGGGTCTGACTCCGAGTCCCTACGGATTGTAGCCTGCCAGGCTCCTCTGTTCATCGAATTTCCCAGACAAGACACTGCCATTTCCGACTCCAGGGGATCTTCCTGAACCAGAGACTGAACACCCATCTTTTGCATCTCCAGCATTGACTGGTGGCTTCTTTACCGCTGCACCCCCTGGGAACCATCTAGATTGCATCATCCACTTAATACTTGTACCCATTTCATTCCTGTCACTTTTTCCTTAGAAGTGTCTCAAAGCTGGGGTTTGCTTCATAGATTCTCTGTCCCTACCGGCCAGCAGTGTTTAATGACAGTAAGAATTTGAGCCTCTTCAAGGGAGGGTAGTCCAAAATACTCCTGTGGCAGTTATGCCAATGTATTTCTTTCACATTTCCTCAGTTTTCCTAAACTTCGACTATCTTCCTTGACCTCTAGGTGAACTCATTAACAAATAAACCTACCAGGGAAGGGATCCCTCTGTTTAACTTCTCTTTTCCCTTGAAACTTCTCTTCCTCCATCCAATGCCCTGTCTCAGTCATTTGTCTATTCAGCAGTCGATTTTTCTTTGGCCACGGCATGCAGAATCTCAGTTCCCTGACCAGGGACCAAAACCTGCGCCTGCTGCGGTGAAGCATGTAGTCACTTTATGAAGCAAACCCCAGCTTTGAAACACTTTTAAGGAGAAAGTGACAGGAATGAAATGGGCCTAAGCATTAAATGGATGATGCAATCTACAGAGGGTTCCCAGGGGGTGCATGTGGTCTCAACCTCTGAACCACCAGCAAAGTCCTACAATAATCTTTTCCTGGAGCATTTTTCCACCTCTGCATTCTCAATGTTGGGCGAGTTTACCCTTCGTTTAACAGACTGTTGTCTTCCTATTTGAAGACAGTCACAGAATCTAGAACAAAAAGCCAGGAACAAGCATTACCGAGTTCTAGCCCACTTTTTGCTCATTCCCACTGACTCCAACGAAGCAACAACTTCCCAGTCATATCCACCAAACTTTGCTAATGCGCCCACTTAGTGATTCCTATTTTTAAAAATACATGTTTTTGTTTTGTTTTTTTGTTTTGTTTTAACCTGAAAAGAATGGAGCCACCTTGGGCTTTTGCCTATTTGGGTAAAAACATATTCTTAATTGCTATAATCTGGGGGCCTTTTAATACTGACCCTTTTATTGTAAAATGTTAAGAAAATATTAAGTATTTTTGCATTGATGCCTATAGCTTTATTTCAAAAATTCAATGAGTTTAGAGAATTATTAATACAGTCAGATGCATAACCTACGGATACTTCCATATATTTATTCAGCAGCTTTCAAAGATCAGATTTAAGCAAGTTCTTGAAAGGTTCAACAAATCAAACCCAACTGCACATAAAAATATACTTATTGTTATATCTGAAAATACTGATTTTGACACTACAGTGGGGATAAAAAGCAGTAATCTTCCAATGCAGTACAGGATTAGTGTCAAAATAGATATGTGAATTCACAGGCACGTAAGAAGTCCTCAGTACATCTCAGTATGTGTCAGCTAAAGTGGTGTAACACAGCAACTGAAGACCACACAGTTCCTCTTGGTTCTTGACAAAGCAAATATTTTAAAGAACTGCAGAAATAGTCTGGCAAAATGAAGCCACAATTTTAGAAAAGGATTGTAAAACTTTGATCAGTATGGAGAATAAGCTTTATTTCTAACTGTATCTAAACACTGACCACAGGTTGGCCCTGAGGAGCATAAACCATGTTCTGGCCTTGAGAGAGGGGCCCTGGGATTGGAGGTTAGGGCCAGAGCTTTGAGAGGCCGTTTACTGACACACACACAAGCTGCAAATTAGTGTGAAATCTCTGGCTATCGCCGAATTGTACATTTGGACCTTTCTCCTGTTAAAATTGAAAACCATCATCACTCGAAACTGAATATGCGATCTTTTGCTTTCTGTGAAAAGTTGATTTGACTTGTTGGGGACGACTTTTAGACTATATGGAAAAATTTATGTTGTGTGTGTGCTCAGTCAGTCTCTGCAACCCCACGGACGCTGGCCCAGCAGGCCTCCCTGTCCATTCAATTTTCTAGGCAAAAGAGCAGGTTGCGATTTCCTACTCCAGGGAATCTTCCCAACCCAGGCACTGATTGGCAGGAAGATTCTTTACCACTGCGCCATCTGAGAAGGCCTATATTCTTTGGTGGACTTCCCTGAACTGAAAATTTCATACATGCTTTCATGCTTGAAAATTCTAAACCGTTGAAGCCATCTAAGATCGCTTCTAAACCCTCTCTTCTTTAAAAGAATTTATGACATTACTTGAGTTAGAATAATAATGGGTAAGCATCACTGTCAGAAAAAAATCTTCACATGTGGGGAAGTTTGGCACCATGTCCTTGTAAAAGGTTTCTAAAGACAAGTAGAATCTGTGAAATTGGATCACATACACAAAGGTTCAACAACATTCTAATTGGGCCTCTACTGAGGCAGATCTCAGCCTGAAGTGATGTACGACTACTTAACTCACAACATCAAGACATTCCTACACCAGTTTTATTTAAAACACAAATAAGTATTTATCTTGCTGTAATGGCAAACTGTTCAAATAATGGTGAACATGAATCACTAACACAAGGCTTTAAATATGAAACAAAATTTTTTTTTAAAAGCAAAAGAATAAAGGTTATATACAAAAGGGACCTGGAATCTACAAGCCGATTCCAAAAATGAAATGAGTAGAAAACCTGTGGTGAAACCAGAACACTTCACCCCTGCTTTGGAGAAGGGCTATTAGACAACATTCAGTCAGCTGAAGATGGACTGGGTAGATAAGTATCTATACATAAATTTCAAGTCATTTTTGCTTGTGTAGAATCATCCAGATCTTCCCAAGACTGAATTGGGCAGTCCTGTGGCTTTCTTCCTTTTCATATTCCCAACAAGGCTACATGAGGTTCAACTCTTGATGAGCCGCTTACAACAGCAGTTCCTTAGGAGCCAACATGACAGGTGGGTCAGATTTCCTTTTGAGAAACAAAACTGGCCACCTACAGAAAGTATCAAAACGGGCAGGTCCTTTCCTCTTCCTTTTCATTATGTATGTACAATATGTCTCCTTTCAAGACTATTATTCCCATCGTACTTGTTCCTTCACAAGTCTAAACCTTGAGGTGATATGAAGGAGATGAACATCGAGAAAAGATAATTCAATTCATTAATGAAGAAAACAGGAAGGCATACAATACACCCCCAGAGCATCTCGGTAACTCCTGCTACAGTACAATTCCGGGTACTGCTGTAGTCCATGGATAAGTAACGGCAGCTTGAGTGAGCTTGTTCTTCCCCCTCAGGTGGGTAAAGGGCACCAAATAAATACTGGGCAAGAGGAGTTTGCAAGGAGAATCAGAAATGAAAAAAACTAACCAATTTTTATCCCTGTGATAATACAACACCAGTAAGGAAGCAAGTACTAAAGAAGAGAAGGGACAACTTTCTTGCTAAAAAATAAATTCCTGTAATCATTATGTCATCATCTCTTGTTAAGAATCCAGGGAATCCCAGAAATAGAAAATTAGTTTCAGAGGACCCCTGAGGCACTTTAAAGCCTTAAAAAATTACAGTAATAATAAATTAGCTATTGCCTTTCAGAGGCTTACAGAGCAGAAGCATGAAAATCAGGTCCAAAAAGTTATGTCCAAATTACAGGTTCCTGAGCTGCTCAGCTGTTTCTAAAAGCTTAGTTGAATTCTCCAAATACCTTTAAAAAGACATATAATTTAACACAGACTGAATGGATATTTTTTTAGTGGTGGCATGAAATTTGGTCCTTAATGGTAGCAGCTGACTTCACCCTTTTTGAACTCAGGTTAACAACAGGTACATTAAGACAATACATAAAAGAAATTATACAATAAAGGGAAAAAAGGTGAAAACTGACAAACACCTCAAGGAGTCACTAAGTTTTCTTGCACCCTTTCACTTAGGTCTCCCGCTCAGTCTTTTTGTGGAGAGAGGGGTAAGACAGAACTTTTTTCTCAAAGATCCTGAACAACAGCATCAAATGGACAAAATGATTCCAAGGGATTTAAAAAGCTGACCCCAAGGAATCCAGGACTCATGTGGATAATTCAGATGTACACTTCTGATTTGGGGCAAATTCTAGACTAAAGAAATCATCATTTTGGATAAATGTTATAATAGATGAAACTAAGTCCAGTTTTTTGGTGAGTTTTTTTGTTTGTTTTGCTTTAAATGTTCTACTACCACCTTCAGCTATCAATCATTTCTGATAGCTCAAGCAGAAGGTCATCTTCATCCTTCCCAGGATCCAGGTCAATCTCAGCTTCTAATTTGCCTCCTGAAATCTCCCATATTAGTTTCTCAAAATCATCCTCCATAGAAAGTGGGGGCTTTCCTGTTGAGGCAGAGCTGAGTCGGCGAGTTTTTGTGGCCATCTGGGATGAGGAAGGGCCAGATACTTCCGGTGGGGGAGGCTCTGAAGAGGACTGGGCTGGAGGCAGTACAAAACTGTTAAGAAAAAACCCAAAAGGTAATGAGATAACTGCCCTTTGTCAACGGTTGGCAGGTCAGATCACCTGGTCCCAGATACACAAAGAATTTTAGTGAAGAGTTGTTTTTGAGAAAACACATAAAGAACTGTTTTACTGATTTGGGATAAACCAGTTTCATCCTTTAAAGGAGAATTCAGATAGGTGTTTTAAAACTTTTTTTTAATAACACAGGCAAAATACAAACAATAGCATCAAAAGAGAACAGCAACCCTGAATATCAGGGTTTTTTGCAGTTAATTTGAAGTTTAACAGATTTATTTAGATGTAGCTAAACTGTAAATACTTCAAATTATCTAGCAGTGCTATTCTTAGAAAACAAAAATGGTAAGAATGGTCTAAAATTTGGTTGAAAAGAACCGCAAGGCATTACCTGTCTCTAGGTTTTTCTGTCTCAGGCACAGTGACTGATTTGTCCTCAGAGAGAAGTGGGACAACAGCCTACAAAAGTGAGAGTGAGGTGACTCAGTGGCAAAGTCAGACTTTTAAATTTGAGCAGACTCATTTCTTTTTTTTTTTTTTTTTGCTACATTCTTAGAATCACAGGGTTGCAGTGTCAGACACGACAGAGCGACTTTCACTTTTACACTAGAATCATGGCTACCATTCTTTAAGACTAGGAATACAAGAATCAATCCAAGAATCAATGATCCAAAGATAGAATGTACAAATAAGCAAAATATTATAATTACGCTTAAAAAAAAAAAAACCCTGCCTAAGCTGTAAATGTAAAATATAGTAACTGCCTAAACAACTAAAAAAATATATTTAGGAAGTGACAGAAGATATTACATATAATATAGTGAGCTAAAAAACAATCTTCCTCACTTTCCTATCACACAGACCCCTGAGTTGATCTACTTCTTACCACAGCTGCTTTTTTGGATGGACTTTCCAGCAGGACACTGCTGGAGTTGAGTGGCTTCACAGCTGCAATGACAGCAGGATGGACCTCCACTGCCTTACGTTTTGGGGCCAATTTGGGTGATGAGACAACTTTAACCACAGATGGCTTCACATTCACTTTAGGTTTAGCTACAAGACAGAAAACATCTGATTAGAAGCTAAAATAATCCTTTTTTTAACGTGGAGAATAAAATTTGGAATATCAAAATTCCTTCTCAGCAATAGTAATATCACAAATAGTTTAAAAACCAACCAAATAAGAAAACCAGATTAAAGATGACTCATCAGTGATATGTACTACACACAGCCATAAACACACACACGCACACATATTTACTTCATGAAACAATTCATTTCAATGGCTTTTGAATTTGCTACTGCTCTTCATTTCCCCAGTGTTTCTTTCCTTCAAAACCAGAGGAAAAAAATGCACCATGGAAAGTTTTAGATAAAGCTTTATAAAGATCAATTTTAAATGGTAAGAAAGGAACTCATCTAGTCTTTTTGTCTTTTGAAAAACAGAAATATCAGTATACACCTGTGTGACCAGTAAACAAAGGCAAATGAAATTCAACCCAATTATTGCCAGGCAGTCACTGAAACTCAGTAACTTTGAATTCTAAAGAAAGATGCACTAGTAAAAATACTCACCTTTACTTCGTTTTTCCAAGGGCTGTGTTGCACACTTCATATTCAATATTGAGTCCCCAATCCCTGAGGTTTCTACCTTTGCCTTCTGGGATGACTTTGAAGGAAGCCGCTTAGTCAGGTGCCGGGTGATGCCTAGCATGGTGGTAAGCGCTGGTTTCTCAGCTAACTCAGTACTGTAAGAGAGTAAATCTCCCCGAAGAGGTGTCAAAACTGATTTTTCCTTCTGTGAAGTTCCTTTCTCTGGCAGTTTCGGCACATACTTTTCTCTCATTGTCTTACATCTCTTGTCTTGAATTTTAGTGATACCAACTGTTGTGGTCTCATCTGAAGCCTATGGATAAATTTAAATGACAGAATTAAAAATCCAGTACCTCTAACAATCTGTATGATAATCATTATTTGTAAGTTAACAGGCTAACATCTAAGTCAAGCAGTTACTAGGTATGATCCAGAACACAAGAGCTTCTGCTCTTCTCAGTATTAAACAGAAGTGGAAGCGAGAGTGCTAGCTGCTCGGCCACGCCCTGCCCTTTGCGACCCATGGACTGTGCTGTCCACGGGGCTCTCCAGAGGATCGGAGTGGGTAGCCGTCTCAGTCTCCAGGGGGTCTTCCCAACCCAGGGACTGCACCCAGGTCTCCCACACTGCAGGCGGATTCTTTACTGTCTGAGCCACCAGGGAAGTCCTCTATTAAACAGAAAACTCAAGGTAAAAGACTGAAGATGTGTGGGACAATAAAAACCCAAGTTCCATAGGTAGATGATCCTGACCGTAAGTCTAATACAAAATGCTTCCTAATCAGACACTTGCACAAAGATTCTGTAAAAAGATGTTCACCATCTTAATTGGGTAAAACAATCTAGTTCAGAAACAGACTATACTTGTGTAACAGGACACTAAATGACCAGTAAAAGCTATCATCTGAAAGAATTATTAATATGGTAAAGTAGGCTGCAAAATGATACACAATAGAGTTCTCAATTATGTCTAAATATGAGTTAAACATTGAACACATTCACATACATAAATATATAAAGAAAAGGCTTGAGGGACTTCCCTGGTTGTCCAATGGTTAAGAAGAATCTGCCTTCCATTGTGGAAGACGAGGGTTCAATCCCCGGTTGGGGAAGGAGTCCACGTGCGGGGGTTGGGGAGGCAGGCACTAAGTCTGAGCACCACAGCTGCTGAAACCCCTGAGCCCCGGTGCCCACGCACCCCAGCTGAAGAGAAGCCCACTCACTGCAACGCAAAGCCTGCACGCCAAAATGAAGACCTTGCACGCCACAACTAACACCAGAGGCAGCCAAACAGATACATATTTTTTTAATAAAGGAAAAGGCCTGAAAGAAATACATTAAAATATTAACTGTGGTAATATCTGGATTGTAGAATTAAGGAGTTACTCATTCTTAAAAAAGAAAATCCCTAGTTTTACAAATGAGTAGCATTACTCTGAAAGGCAGGGGAAAAACTTACTTTAAAAAATATTAATGGCCAATTAAAAAGTTTCCAGTATTCTTGCCTGGATAATCCCATGGATGGAGAAGCCTGGCAGGCTACAGTCTGTGGGGTTGCAGAGTGGGACGTGACTGAGCAACTAACACTTTTCAAAAACAACTTAAAAGGGCATTAAATACTGATATACATAATAGTATAGAAAGCTCTGAAGGAAAATTACAAGCACAGTGGAAGACTGTTTACCTGATATATCACTGAAGTATTAAACAGAAACTTATCATTCATCTAACCTTTGCCTGCCATGGATAAACCTATAAAATCAATCTAAATAAACCCACCTTTTTAGCTTCTGTTCTAGAAACACTGCTCTGAGAAGCAACATCACTTTCTTCTTGAAGTTTCTTCTCTTCTTTTATACCTAGATTCACATTAAACACACCATTAATAATTTCATTCATGCTGCAATAACAGATGAAGTTAAATAAAACTTTTCTTCAAAAAAGTAAAACAAGGACTTCTCTGGTATCCTCTTAATGAGGCGGTTAAGGATTACCTGCCAACGCAGGAGACCTAGGTTCAAGCCCTGATCTGGGGAAGATCCCACATGCCTTGGAACAACTAAGCTCTTATGATAACTCCTGAGCCTGAATGCCACAACTACTGAAGTCTGAGCGCCCGAGAGCCTGCGTTCCGCAACAAGAGAAGCCACCACAGCAGCAGCACGCACACCACAGCTAGCATCGCCCCTGCTAACCACAACTAAAGAAAGCCCGCACGCAGCAATGAAGACCCAGCACAGCTGAAAATAAAAAAAATTTAAGAAAAAATTTACTTTCTTAAAAAAAATTTTTTTAAGAATAAATATAGGCTAAATAAAACTGTAGACAAAATTTGTTTAGTTTTCATACAGATTCAAAATGCACATTAAGACAGCAAAGCTCTATATAACACTGCTATAAAGAAACAGCTTCACTTTTTGTGTGGGTGTTGGGGGAGAGGGGAGCGAGGTGCTATGTGGTTTGCAGGATCTTACTTCCCCAACCAGGGATGGAACTCGTGTCTCCTTACAGTGGCAGTACAGAGCCCTAACCACTGGACCAGTAAAATTTCTTTTAATCCAGTGGTTTTCAAAGTTATCTGAGTAAAGGAGAAGTTCTCACAGAAATCCTATGAATACTGTATGGAATACTGCAATTTGAAATATTATCTGGGGAAAAGGTGCTACAGATCAAGCCCCTACCTGCTTTCTTAGTGATCCGGAGAAGCCGCTTCGCCACCGGCACGGCCTCAGGCTGAGGCTGGGCGCTGGTGCTGCTCTCAGAGCCCTGCTGCACCCGGAGAGCCTTCTCCAGCTTAATTTCTTCCAGCGTCTTAATATGCACTTCCTGCATAGACTTGGCTCTACCTGAAGGCTCCTCTGACTGTCCTCTGCTGGCTACAGTGGGGGGCAAAATCACTGTTTTTTTAATTTCATTGTCAGTTTTTAGCTTGACACAGCTCATGTCCTTTTTGCCCTTTAGTCTCTCTGCTTCCTGCTGTCGGTGCTTCTTTTCAGCCAAGACCTCGGAGAACGTTTGATTCGGATGGTGGAGGAGGTTCTTGCTCCTGATGTAGAATCATCAACTTTTGAAGGTCCTTCTGTCTTGAGTTTAGTTTGCAATTCTCCACGTTTCTGACTGGCTCTTTCAAGAAGAATTTCTTCTAATGTCTTCACATGAATCTCACCAACTTTAGTAACTTTCTCTGTTTTCATGGGAGAAAAACAAATCACTGTATTTGGAGTTCATCTCTTAACAACTTATGATCTTTCTATTCTTGGATCAGGACCGAGTCCAATAAGAGTCATATAATTTATGCAAGAAATTAAAATGAACAAAAGCACATTAATTTCAACCTCAATTTTAGAGAGTGGTCCTCAAGGAAAACATGTGGGAGGCAAAAAAGACTGATCTGGATTTCTATTCAGAAGTTTATTCTTGAGGATCCTGAAAGCCTTTTACTAGTTGGAGAAGGTTATCATTACAAATCTCAAAAGAATAAATTAGTTCTTTCATTCATGGATAGATACAAACATCTGCCAGATACTACAGTACAAATATAATGGTAAGCAAAACGCAAACTGCCCACACATGTAGTCTGCAGTCTAACAAACGAATATAAGCAACAACAAAGTGTGCTAATAATAACAGCTTTGATAAAAGAAGTACAGTTGACCTCTGACAATGCAGGGACTGAGGTGGGATTATCTGGGCACCGAATCCTGTGCAGTTGAAAACCCCCATATAAAACTTTACAATTGGGCTCTGCATCCGTGGATTCAACCAGCCATCAAAGATCAGGTAATACTGTAGTACGTACTTAACGGAAAAAAAAAATCTGCATGTAAGAGGACTCACACAGTTCAAACCCATGTGGCTGAAGGCAACTATATAATGCTATGTAGAAGTATACAGCAAGAACATCTAGAGTTTGGTTAAGGGAAGCTTTTCAGAGTAAGCGATATTTAAAGAATGAAAAGGAGGTAAAAACAGGTTAAGACAGAAGAAAAATGAAATAGGCCCAGAGACTGGCATGCCACTGAAGAGTTATTTTTCAAAATACATTAATCATTCTTTATGTGTTTAAACTAAAAAGCAAATTTCATATTTGGCAGGGGTTAAAGAAAGAAATAATGAAGTAATGTGAGAAAAGTAAGAATATGGAGATCACACACACACATATTTAATCACTAAATAATACCTTTTAATGAAACAACAAAAACAAAAATATCTTTTACAACCTTAATCATACCACGTTCTGTCTCATCTTTTGAATCTAAGAAAATGCTGTCCCTTCTACATGGAACAGTCCCTACTAGTCACACTTCTCCCGCTGCCTAGTTAGAGTGAACTCAGCCTAGAACCTAACACCCTCCAATCTAGTTAGTTTCTCTGATCACAGTACTGATCACACAGTACATTAACTGCTTCTATTTCCATGTCATGAAAACAGTGACTATATTTGTTTTAGTATAGAACCTATTACAGGGGAAGCACTCACTCAGTGATATTTCTAAGGTTTCTTTAAAAGTTCTTCCATTTCAAGATGGCAGTCTGATCTCAAAATTATCACTTTAAGAAAGTACATGAACAGTGACACAGAGACCCCATTTCCCTATCCTACAAAACTTCATCAAAACAACAAAGACATTAGAAGAATAAATCCACAACAGCCATGGAAAACAAGGATGCCAGTGACAGAACGTAAGTCTTGAGGAATCTGAGACAGAAAGATGTCTGAAATTACAGAAACAGAAGAAGAACAGATAAAAGTATAGGAGTGAGGTCTGTTCTTTCTCAAAGAGACAAAAAAAGCTGCCAGACTAGTATGGAAACTGACAGTGGTGGAAATGAAGGACGATTTACAGAACAGGTGGGCCAGTGAAGACCTTCTCCTAAGAACCGCTCTCTAGAAAGAGAAGACTCTGTAGGGAAAGGAAGCATATTGGTGGAAGAGAAGTAAAGCATGGAAATTTCAGGCTTTCCCAAATGCCAAGCAAAAAAAGGAGAGATGAGGGAGAAAAAGAAAAGCAAAGCTAGAAAACAGTTAGTTGCACTCTGAAAGTAAACCAAGGCTTTTTTACTATAGCAATTATATGAGCCCTCAGCCTTCTAGCCTATAACCAACATAAGACACCACTTGGTGTACCCTCTCTCACTAAGACAGAGGTCTCCCAGCCAGGAAAATGGACTACTGGGGAAAAGACCATTAGAATCACAGAAGAAACCTAGACCTAAACTATGAAAAAGCAACATTAAAAATGAACCAAAATGAAGATAACCAATGAAGAAGACAAAACTTAACACATACACCCATTAAACGAAAACAGTCAAATTAGAAACCCCTATCAATAAAACAGAACAGATAGCTCAGAAATAAATCCACATACCGACAATCAACTAATCTTTGACAGAGGCAAGAATATACAATGGAGAAAATACAGTCTCTTCAGCAAGTAGTGCTGGGAAAGTTGGACAGCTGCTCACAAATCAATGAAGTCAGAACACACTCACATACCACATACAGAGAAAAACTAAAAAAAAAAAAGAAAAACTCAAAATGGCTTAAAGGCTTATTAATGTAAGACATGACACCATAAAACTCTTAGAAAAGAACACTGGCAAAACATTCTGTGACATAAAATTGTACCAGTTTTCCCAGGTTGGTCTCCCAAAACAAAAGAAATAAAAGCAAACAAAATCGAATCAATCACACGGGACCTAATCAAACTTACAAGCATTTGTACAGCAAAGGAAACCATAACAAAAAGACAACCTAGCCTGGGAGAAAAATATGTGCGAATGATGCAATCAGCAAGGGCTTAACTCCAAAATATACAAACAGCTCATACAACTCAACGATAAAAAACAATCCAATAGAAAAATGGGCAGAAGACCTAAACAGACATTTCTCCAAAGAAGATATACAGATGGCTGACCAACAGGCACATGAAAAGATGCTCAACATCAATAATTGTTAGAGAAATGCAGATCAAAACTATAGTAAGGCACTACACCTCACACTAGTTAGAATGGCCATCATCAAAAAGTTGACAAATAACAAATGCTGGAGAGGGTGTGGAGAAAAGGGAACCCTCCCACACTGTTGGTGGGAATGTAAACTGCTGCAGCCACTATGGAAAACAGTATGGAGCTTCCTCAAGAAAACTAGAGTTGTCACATGATCCTGCAATCTCACTCCTGGGCATATATATGAAGAAAACTCAATTCAAAAATGTTAAGGCACCTCAACACTGACTGCAGTGCTACTTACAGTAGCCAAGACATGGAAGCAACTTAAATGTCCACTGACAGATGAATGGATAAAGATGTGACACACAGCTACAATGACTACCACTCAGTCATCAAAAAGGACGAAGTAATGCCATTTACAGCAACATGGATGGACCCATCACACTAAATGAAATGGACCAGAAAGAGACAAATACTAGGCACTGTTACTTATGTATGTAACCTAAACTATGGCCCAAATGAACTTATCCACGTAACAGAAATAGACTCTCACACATAGAGAACAAGCTTGTGGCTCTGCCAGGGCAGGGGTGGGAGGGTGTAGGTGTGGGTAGAAGAGGAATGCATAGGGAGTCCGGGATTAGGAGATGCAAACTACCACACATAGAATGGATAAATAACAAAGTGCTTCCTATCATGTAGCACAGGAAACTATATTCAATATGCTGTGATAAACCCCAATGGAAAAGAATATGAAAAAGGATATGAATATACGTGTTACTAAATCACTTTGCTGTATAGCAGAAATTAATTCAACACTGTAAATCAAGTATACTTAACAAATTAAAAAAAAAAAACCCCTCAGAACTGTGAGATATCAAGCTATGGAAAAGGACAAATCAGAGAACTAAGTAAGAAAAGTTCTTGAAAAATAAAAATCCAAGCGACAAAATAAATCTAACCAAACAACAACAACACTGGAAGGCCAGTAGAAAATCAGCCATCTAGGGACTTCCCTGGTAGCCCAGTGGATAAGACTCTGTGCTCCCAAAGCAGGGGGCCCCGAGTTCAGTCCCTGGTCAGGGAACTAGATCCCACATGCTGCAACTAAGATCTGGTGCAATCAAATAAATAATTAAATTAAAAAAAAAAAAAAAGGAAAGAAAATCAGCCATCTAGAATAGGGTCAGCAAATAAATCTGGTAATGATCTATATTTCATAAATAAAGCTTTACTAGAACACAGCCATACTCATTTATTTATATACTGCAAATGGCTTCTTTCACATTAGTGGAAGAGTAGTTGCAGCATGAGACTGTGGACCTCAAGCCTAAAATATTTACCATCCAATCCTTCACGGAGAAAGTACGACAATTCTTAATCCAGAAAACAGCCAAGCAAAATAACAGAATGTGAGGCAAAAAGCAAAGGAACGGAAAGCATGAAGGCAAGGTTAACACATGTGGAGTATACGTCCAAAAGTTCCCACATCTAGTAAGAATTTCAAAAAGAGAAAACATAAAAGGGTGGGGAGGACATACTCAGAGAAGTTAGAGGAATATTTCCTACCATTAAAAAGTTAAGTCCTCAAAGATTCAAAACTCCCACTGAACACTAAGCATAATGAACAAAAAGATCCATGTTTAGATCCATCATACCAAAGTCCCTCATAAGAGGAAGAAATAGAAAACTCTTAGAGGAGGAAGAATCACAAGCTAGAATCAAGACTGCTGGAAGAAATATCAACAGCCTCAGATATGCAGATGGTACCACTCCAATAGCAGACAGTGACAAGGAACTAAAGATGACAGTGAAAGAGAGTGAGAAAGTTGGCTTAAAAGTCAACATTCAAAAAACTAAGGTCATGGCATCTGGTCCCATGACTTCATTGCAAATGTAAGAGGAAAAACTGGAAATAGTGACAGATTTTATTTTCTTGGGCTCCAAAATCACTATGAACGGTGACTGCAGCCATGAAATTAAAAATGACGCTTGCTCATTGGAAGGAAACCTATTACAAACCTAGACAATGTATCACTTGGCTGACAAAGATCCGTATAGTCCAAGCTATGGTTTTTCCAGTACTCATGTATGGGTTTGAGAAATGGACCATAGAGAAGGCTGACAGCCAAGGAACTGGTGTTTCAGAACTGTGGTGCTGGAGAACACTCTTTTGACAGTCCCTTGGACTGCAAGGAGATTAAATCAATTAAACCTAAAGGAAAGCAACTCTGAATATTCATTGGAAGGACTGATGCTGAAGCTGAAGCTCCAATACTATTGCCAACTGAAGCGAAGAGTCGACTTAGTAGAAAAGATCCTGATGCTGGGGAAATACTGAAGGCAAAAGGAGACTGCGGCAGAGGTTGAGGCAGTTAGACAGCATCACTGACTCTATGCACAGGAATTTAAGCAAACTCCAGGAGATAGTGAAGGACTGGGAATCCTGGTGTGCTGTAGTTCGTGGGATCACAAAGAGGTGGACATGACTTAGCAACTGAACAACAACAATAAAAATTAGAGCACAAGAGGAAAATTAAATAAAGAAAATTAAAATTACTTAAATTAAAAATTAAAATTAATTTTAAGTGATTTTTTTCTCAACACCCAGATAAAAACCAATGTTAACACTTTGGTATATTTTTCTTTCTAGGAATTTAGTTTTATTTTTATAAAACTGGAAATCATCTCATACATAAGGACATTTTCTGAGGAATATGTTTCTATAATAAGAAAAACTTTATTAGCCACCTCTCACAAAAAAAGCTTATGTTGCTCTAAGTCAAAAGAAATATGTGCTCTTTCATAACCTTTCTTCATTCAAAACAGGGAGCTGAGCTTCCCATATTGCTATTGTTTAGAATATGACTTTTCATGACAGCAACTATTTTAACATGTAACTATCTTAATTCCCTTTTGTTGAATAGATTATCTCTAGTTTCTAGTTATTACTGCTATCATAAAAAAAAAAATCATGTTGCCATCTTTAACCACAAAAAGAGAATTCATACCAGTGAGAAAAATATTACTTAACAAACAAACAAATCCATACATACACAAAAAACCCCAGAACCTTCAACCTAAGTCAAAAAGGTAAACTGGAGAAAACGATTCTTAAAGTAAGGAAAACTTATCAGGAGCTGGCATTAGGGTTTACCTACCTGCTGCTTCCTCACTGTTTGGACCAGTCGACATGCCTAATCGCTCTTTCAGAGACCTGGAAACTTGGACTGTTTAAAAAAAGAAAAAGATTTTAAAAAGAAGTTAGACTTCTTAGAGATGAAAAATCTTTTTCAAAGGTTACAAATCAGACTTATTATACTTGTTTTCTAAGGAAAATGCTTTTGAAAAATCTCTTTAAGTCTTAAAAACTTGTCTTTTTCACAGTATAGATAATATTTATAGGAAATCACGGATTCTCTAGAACACTTTGGAAAGCTCAAAAAAAAAAAAAATTTACCTCTTTACATCTGAAAAGCAGAAACTACTTAATTTCGGGGAGTAGTTTTGCTATTGTATGACACTCTGAAATCTTACTGGTATCAAAAAGTACCCTGCCTTTTGAAATATGCTCTTTAGCTATGAGTCTTCCATGTAATTAATAGGCAACAGGAAAGGACATTTGATTGCAAAGAAAAAAAGCAACTTCTGTTTACAGGTCTGAAAATGTAAGAAAGAATATAGACCCAACGAGACAGTCTATGGAAGACACGGAAAGAAATTTCTTATCTTTAGGAGAAGTTAAAACTAAATACAAGAAGGAAAAAACATCTTATTTATTTATTTAGTACTTAACACCATTGTTTCAACTGCATGTCATGTAATGGGAAAAAATTAAAATCCAACCACTTCTTTCTATACATAAAGTTTCAACTATAAAATCATTCTAACTGCCAACTACCTCTCAAATTAGTCCATGCTTCTTCATACCAACTTCTAGAACCCTAATTCTATGCCACTACCTCCTCTTGCCTGTATTACGTTGAAATCCTGCCAACTCCTTCTTGAGAGCACTCTTAACCCTCTTCTCCATATCTTAGACAAGGTGGTGGTTCCAAAATGCCAATCTGGGCACCCTGTTCCTTGTTAATAACCTTCCCATTGTTTGCTACTATCTTAGGATAAGCCCAAACTCTCTAATATTTAAGCCATATCAGGCTTAAAAGACTCTGTATGAACAGCAGTCCCTTCATCCTCTCCTGTTATCATGCTCTTCTTTCCAAATTCTGATTCAGTCACAGGTGTATCCCTTGAGCTTTGTGCCTTGCACGTGTTACACTCTCAGCCTCTAACCCTTCCACTTTACCTGGGTAAACCATGTTTCAGGTCTGAGTGTCAACATCACTTCCTCTGGGAACCTCACTCTGACAGACGGTAAGATCAGGTGCCCTTCCTATGTGCTCCCATAACACTGTGTACTTCCTGTCACAGAATTTATCACAAATATGTAAGTATTCCTATCTACTATGAGACTACAAGCTCCTGAAGACTGTGATGGTGTTTTTCACCCAATGGTGGCCTAGAATTCAGCAGAGTAAACCTTCAAATTTTTGCTGAATGAAAAAACAGACATGAGAAGATAATAATCTAATCTACTTGAGCAAAAAGAACGACAAACCATACCTGTTAACATTACAACAGACAAGCATCAGGATTACACACACCAAGTGTACTGAAACATAGGTACCTTTCTTTGGTGTTTTGTCAGTGTTAGCCTCTGGAGCTTCAATTTTCTTCCCTAGCCTTTGTGCAAGGCTACGCTTTAATGGAGGATCACTGTCACCACCTACAAACAGAGGGAACCCAGCTTAAGATTTCAAGTCAACTTTCAGCAAGGTCAAGAAATAAAATATAGAATAATTCTGCAAGTTTTCTGCATGTATATGATGTGTTTACCTTCTAGCTTCCTTATAACTCAATGTTAGAAAAGGAATAAAAATGTACCAGAAAAAAGAAGACAAAAAATTAGAAAGCACAAATTAACATTTACCAAATAATTAAAACTAAAAAATGGAGGATTATAAACCCCATTCAAGCTGAAATTCAAGATTTAGGAATATATGGAAAAAAAATCTTCATGCACAAAAACTCTTTAACTGGCCAACTGCTGAACTCTAGGTAGATTCTGTGATTAAATGCAACTGGGATGGTTAGAAGTACAGCAAAAGAACCATGAAATTTAAAAATTTCCTGTGACATCAAGACTGCAAAGGCCAAAACCTCACTTTCTTCAATTTCAGATAAGAAAGCTAAGATTATGAAAGATGCTGTATCTCACCCCCACGTTTATCAGTCAGGGATAGAGCTAGGACCTAAACCAAGATTCCTAATTCCTGGCTTATTACATTACACTGGTCAATACAAGCTACTTAAATGTCAGAAGTTTTAAAAAACTATTCTTTGGATCACTTAACTGAAGATAAATCTTAGCAGGGTTCTGTAAAAACTTTAAAGACCCTATACAGAGTAGTCTCCTCTTATTTATACTTTAAATATACAACCAAAAAATCAAAAAGTTAACATATATGCTGATATTAAGAGATTATTTTCATAATTTTTTACCTAAAATTTCTCAGGCAGCAAGAACAGTATAAAACAAAACAGGTAAGTTTTCATGTGCATAAGCACATATTAAACGAGAATGAAAGAAGCTCTGATGTCAGTTAAGATTTTCAAAATAACTCTCTTGAGACAGACAAACTAGGGTCACTACACAATAATTTAGTTACATGGTAAAATACTTCTCCTAAGTATAAAGTAGCACTAATAAATTTAACTGAATTTTAAATTTGTATGACTTTGCACGTGTTAAAAACATAAAAAGATTTTATACATGCTTTCAGCCAGAAACACAAGGGAGTCAATATCAACACCGACTGGGCACAAGCAAGCAGAAAACAAAGAATATGCATAAAACTTCTCACCTACTGAAAATTTTCGTTTTCCCAGTCTCTCGGTTAGACTCAATCTTATCAGAGGTTCATCCCCTAAAATGGCAAAAACGGAATTTGTCTATTATTATCCAATTTTTCCTGTATTCAGTAACTACTATGGATACAAAGTATGCTCTGATACTAAGAAAGTCTCTTGGAAATCAGATCTTAGTCTTGAGAAATAAAGACTACTGACATTTAAAGGGGAAAAAAAAAATCAACCCATTGAGTAATAATTCAAATAACCAAATGAACAGTCCAAAGGAAGCAATAACATAGTCCTAATTAAGAGTAACCAAGAACACAAAGACAAGCTGTATCTAACCAATCAGTTACAAAACCCAAGCTATATTTTTGTTTGTGCACTTCCATATGTTAAATAAAATCATACTTTATTTCACTGCTGCTGCTGCTAAATCACTTCAGTCATGTCCGACTCTGCATGAACCCATAGACAGCAGCCCACCAGGCTCCCCCGTCCCTGGGATTCTCCAAGCAAGAACACTGGAGTGGGTTGCCATTTCCTTCTCCAATACATGAAAGGGAAAAGTGAAAGTGAAGTCCTTCAGTTCTGTCTGACCCTCAGCGACCCCATGGACTGCAGCCTTCCAGGCTCCTCCATCCATGGGATTTTCCAGGCAAGTAAAATGTGAAAGAAAGAAAAAAGATTGCAGTGGATAACAAAATATGACCTAGGTTTAGAGGAGTATTATTTATAATCAGAAAATTAAAATTTTTAAAATAACAAGGAAACACGAGTTTAACTTAAGAAAACAGGTATGACTTCTGTCCTATAAGAATTAATTATCTCTATGCAAATGCAAAGCTATAAGAAATTTATTCCAAAATATTTTGTTAATGTTAGTTACAGCAATACAAGAGGGGAAAGGTCCTCAACCATCTGTCCCACTGAATATGTGATACAAGAAACACAAAAACTTTTTTTCTGTAAAAATTATAGCCACAACTAAAAAAACTACTAATTAAAAGCAAGGAAAATGACAAAGAATGAATCAACGGGGAAAGAGTAGTTATAAATAAATCAAAAAACTATGGCTTTTCTAGTAGTCATGTACGGTATGAATGTGAGAGTTGTACCATAAAAAAGCTGAATGTCAAAGAATTGATGCTTTTGAGCTGTGGTTTTGGAGAAGACTCTTGAGAGTCCCTTGGACAGCAAGGAGATCAAACCAGTCAATCCTAAAGGAAATCAGTCCTGAGTATTCATTGGAAGGACTGATGCTGAAGCTCCAATATTTGGCCACCTGATGCAAAAAAAAAAAAAAAAAAAAAGACTCATTGGAAAAGTCTCTGATGCTAGGCAAGATTGAAGGTAGGAGGAGAAGGGGATCACAGAGGATGAGATGATTGGATAGCATCACTGACTTGATAGACATGAATAAACAAACTCTGGAAGTTGGTGATGGACAGGGAAGCCTGGCATTCTGCACTCCTGCAAAAAGTTGGACATTATTGAGCAACTGAATTGAGATCACTGAGCTGACTGATTATCAGTATTTGTTACTTCTTCATTTTTTTCCCTATTTTTTCTCTCTGAT
Source organism: Madoqua kirkii (assembly GCA_006408675.1). NCBI lineage: Eukaryota > Metazoa > Chordata > Mammalia > Artiodactyla > Bovidae > Madoqua > Madoqua kirkii. The sequence continues at coordinate 3,542 of SJYC01146131.1, read as the reverse complement.
TTGCTTGCCATGTGATTAATTAATGATTATACAAGGCCATTATCAGAGAAATAGTTTTTTCCATAATACTAGAGTATAAAAATTTAAAAAAACTGTATATTAAAGTTATTCTTCTTCAAAAGATACCTGTTTTCAAACAGTGTCTTTAAAGCAGAAATACAGAAACAATATATACATCTGAACTCTAATAGATATATCTTAAATATTATTTAGCTTCATGGTCATTTGATCTACTATGGCATTCATAGTTTCGAAAGTGAGACAATATAGGTGGGAGGGGGCTTTAACATGGGGAGATCGTCCACACCTGTGGCTGATTCATGTCAATGTATGGCAGAACCAATGCAGTGCTGTGAAATGGATAAGCATTAAACAAAAAATAAAAATTTAATTAAAAAAAATACATTGTAAAAGAATAAAAAATAAATAAATAAATAAATAAAATAAAATAAAAAATAAAGAAATTCCATTAAAATTAGTGTATTTTACAAAAAAAAAAAAAAGAAAATACAAAACCTTTTTATTTCAGCAACTTTTAGATCAAAATGTTGTTAATTAAAAGAAGTATTTCCACATACACAAATTCACACATTGATGTTACTGCCTTTGGTCAAATAAAACACATGGAGGCGATGTTGTAACCTATTTTGAAAACCTTTATTTTTGCTACTGTATATCAAGTGTTTCTGCCTTAAAAAAGGATTGATCACAGTCCTTCTGATTTTATTCCAATCTTTCCTTATACTGAACCTTCTCTACTGTAATTATACCTTCTACATTTTCTACTATGAATTTTACTCTATTTTGGATAATTCCAAGCAACCTACAAATTTTCATTGCATCAGACATACTAAAGCAAAACAAAATATCTCATACTCCTTTGACCAACTACTCCAGTTCCCTGTTCTTTTTTCTCCAGCAAAAATATGTACTCATCATTTATAGTTGCTAAATCTACTTAGTCGGAATCATCTTTCTGTTATAAAAGTTCTTTGAAATAATTATGGTCACTCTAAAGAATGCTGTCATTTGTGTTTTCATATTACTTGGCTCTTCAGCAGCCTTTGACACAATCTGGCTACTCTTACTCAATAATTGCTCATTCTTTCTACTTTCTGATGTTGCAATGACCTGGGGCATCACATGAAAATAGCATTTGTTTCTATATTTTGAATACTATCTGGGAGTCAATTATGAATTCTGATTATGTATGTCTAGCTTTAAAGTTTTCCTTAAAGATAGATTTAAATACCCTATTAAGTACTTGCCATTTCTAGATATCCAATAGTTATTTGAAACTTCACATCTCCAAAATGAAAGATTTCAAATTCCCAAGTCTCCTCCACCCTGTACTTCCAAATTTTAGTAAATATCACTACTAATCACGTAGTTGTTCAGACCTAACTCCTAGAATCATTCTAATTCTCTACTTTGCATTGCATTTAACATTCATTTCCTTAGGATATCCTTTTCACTCATTCTAAACCATATCCTGAATCTGTATGTGTGTGTTTTAACACATCTCTATAATCAAACCCTAAAATACATCACCAGAGACTTTCTCTTACACTTGAAATAGCCTGCTGTTTAACTGCTGCCATAACTTCCATTTAGCAAACAGAATTTTGCAATATGAATCAATTAATGTCAAACTTAAGATTTAGACACTTAGGATTTTCCCGGTGGTGCAGAGGGTAAGAGTCCACCTGCCAATATATAGGACATGAATTCAATCCCTAATCCTGGAAGATCCCTCATGCTGAGGAGCGACTAAGCCCATGCACCACAACTACTGAGCCCACACTCCAGAGCCTGCACGCTGCAACTACTGAAGCTTATGCACCTAGAGTCTGTGCTCAGCAATGAGAAGCCAGTGCATCACAATGAAGGTAGCCCACACTTGACGCAGTAGAGAAAATCCACACACAGTAAGGAAAACCCAATAGAGCCAAAAATTAATTAATTAATTAATTAATTACTTTAAAAAGAGATTTAGATTGTTAGAACACAATTTAGTATCCTTGCCCTACAAGATCCTACAACTGTCCCATGATCACTCTTGTGAACTGATATCTTATCAGCTCTCAGGACACTACAGACACACTGACATGTCTTCAGTTTCTAGAGCATGTCAGATTTCGTTTGTCTCTAGTACATTTTTACCAGCTGATTCTGGGGATTAGAAACTGTGGTACCCAAGAGAAGAGGGTGGTGATACAGTTTTCTCATGGCTAAGCAATGAAAGGAAAATTATAGTCTATAGATAATTATAGACAACAATAAAACTGATTTAACATTGGTCTACTTTTATCATTGTGATACCCTGACAATTCTAAGCAAAGCTAGAAATAACTTTCTACCTCCTGGGTACAACTGCCCACCACACCCCTTTTCTGGTCTTTCTTGGCCTAGTAGATGTTTGCCCTATCATAGCATCACTAACTCATTTTTTAAAATTAAATACATCTCACTTTCAATGTGTCTTCTTAGCACTTTCATATATTGCTTTCTTGCTTTAGTAATAGTTTATTTGTTTTTACCTCTTTCCTGATAACTCTTCAGAAAACTAGAGTTTCTTGTCCACAAAGTACTTGTCATACTTGATACTCAATAAGTATTTGCTGAATCAACAAATGAAAAGTTTATGTTAGATCCTAGGAATTTTGGCTTCATTTGTTCTAGAATATTCATTGGAAGGACTGATGTTGAAGCTGAAACTCCAATACTTTGGCCACCTAATGCAAACAACTGACTCATTTGAAAAGACCCTGATACTGGAAAAGATTGAAGGTGGGAGGAGAAGGGGATGACAGAGAATAAGATGGTTGGATGACATCACTGACACAATGGATGTTAGTTTGAGTAAACTTTGGGAGTTGGTCATAGACAGGGAGGCCTAGCCTGCTGCAGTCCATGGAATCACAAAGAGTCAGACTTGAGTGACTGAACTGAACTGTATTTTAGCTGTCTGTTGATCTATGGTTTGTTTGGAATTTGAGAGAAAGCACTGTGTTTGATTGTTGTGTCCTGTACACTAGTTGCTCAGTCATGTCCAACTCTGCAATCCCATGGGCTATAGTCTGCCAGGCTAATAACATGGAATTAATCAGGAAAGGATATTGCAGTGGTTTTCCATTCCATTCTTCAGGGAATATTCCAGACACAGGCCCCCTGATTTGCAGCCATATTCCTTACCATTTGAGCCATTAGGGAATCCCATGTGTCAGTTTTTTACCATCAAGCTAACAGTGGATATTAGGAACACTGTCATTAAGGGGAATCATAGCATATTGATTCAGATCTTACTAAAGAAATCTGGTATTGATTGGACAATGGGAGACCAGTCTTAAATAGGATATGACTTCTCTCTTTATTCTGTTAGGTAAATTATAAAATAAATTTATCAAAATAAATAATGCATGTTAGTTGTATATTTAAAAATAAAACATCTTAAGAAAAATTGGTTTCATTTTCATGGATAGCATAATAAACCAGAAAGGAAAGTTCATTTTACAAAGAAAGGAAAACTCAAATTACATATA